>VONZ01001890.1:0-86132 GCA_012976165.1 Labeo catla
TAAAAAGTTTTGCAATCATTTGCACCAACATGACATTTAAAAAGAAGCGAACCTGCAATAATGTCTACATCAATAACTTACATCAGGAAAAGCAGAATACTGACTTACTGCAAAGATCTCATCATACATCAGCACTACTTTCTCCTTCAAAGGCTTCTTGGAGGAGGATGTTCTCCTCAGAAGACCTGCTTTCTTCTCAGTCTGAGCCATAGCTTACAAACGCAACTGCAAACACCCATTCAAACACATTCATAATGTTTACAAATAGAAATTAAGGTTTAGAGACTGAGCTCATGTTTACATGCATGTGTTTTGACAGCTTAGCTTTAGCATGTAGCTTTCTAACATTATGTACATTAAACAAACACGCTTGACAGTTGATTAGGTTCGCTTACGTAATTAAGAGACACGAATTTAACAAAAACAAACTGTTGTTTAATATAGTCTGTGTTTGGGACAGTCATGCTAACTGATCAAAGCTAAACTGTTTGACTGCCCTGTCTTGTATTTATGACAAAATAGTTGCGGTTAGTTTTAACAGTAAGACAAGGATTTAAAATCGGACTTTATCAGTTTAGATACATAAATTCAGTAACATATTCATACCCGAGTAAATGAATCACTGTATTTGTTCCATTACTCTTCAAGCTAAACAGATGGATTTCGCTCGACTCGCTTCCGGTGGGAGCGGAAACCCCGCCCATGTGTTTACATCATTTCCGCTAGCCATGCTGACTGGACATATATTGTATAAGGCCTTTTTTTTGTAATATGATCATAATGATAAGCAATAGTATAATCTCCGTATATGCCGTATAGATATGAGAGCAGTATCATAATCATGTTGTATCATTTGATATTATTATTATTGCTCAAAATACAGGTTAGTTATGTTATGTGTCTCATCATAATCATGTATTGTGTTGATACCTGCAAATCGACAGTTCAGACAACGTTTGACATGTAATATAGGTTTATAAAGATAATAATTTTAAATTTATTTTCATTTTTATTCATTATAAATGTTATTAAAATGATTTTTATGGTAAATTATCATATATACTATTTAATATCGTGATATAATTCTTGATCATTGGTAAGACATTCTTCTTTTCTTTAAGACAGACTTTTTATTTATTTATTTATTTTAGATTTTACTAAAAAATATAAAAGCTGCCTTCCTAAAAAACAGTTAAAACGTAAATTAATGAAAGCAGCGGTTATTTTATTTTATATAATTCTATATTTAATTTATTAGCTTTTTATGATAAATATAAATGATTATAGTATTTAAGATCATATAATTTTTGATTTTGGTAAGATATTCCTCTTTATTTATTTATGATTTTATTATAATATAAAAAGCTGCTTTCTTTAAAAAAATAAATTAATGAAATCAGAAGTTATTTTATTTTATATAATTCTATATTTAATTTATTAGCTTTTTATGATAAATATAAATTATTAATAATTAAGATCATATAATTTTTGATTATTGGTAAGATATTCCTCCTTATTTATTTATATTTATTTATAATTTATTATAATGTAAAAAGCTGCTTTCTTTAAAAAATAAATTAATGAAATCAGCAGTTTTTTTATTTTATATATGTATTTTATTTTACTTTATTTCATATAATTCTATATTGAATTTATTAGCTTTTTATGAAACAAATAAATTATTATACTATTTAAGATCAAATAATACTCTTTAATTTCCTTCATAAACAGACTCTTATTTATTTATTTAAGATTTTATTAAAAATAGCTGATTTCTTAAAAAATAAAAAAGGAAATTAATGAAATAAGCAGTTATTTCATTTGATATATTTTTAATACTGAATTTATAATTATTATATATTTAATTTATATGATTTGTTTGTTTATTTCTTTTAGATTTTATTAAATAAAATCTAAAATGAATAATAAAATTAAATGAATGAAATGAGCAGTTTTATATATTTTATTTTATTTTTACTTTTATATAATTAGCTATTTTATGTGGATTTTATATAATTATGTTTCTAATTGATAATTTTTCTTATTAGATTTTTATGAAACATTAATGATCACAGAACATAATATAATTCTTTATTATTGGTAATAAAAAGGCTCTTCCCTTTTTATTTTTTATTAATTTTTAATAATTATCTTGTATTTGTCAAAGTTATTTATTTGATATATTAAGCTGTGTATTTAATTAATTTGATTTTTATGATACAAATAAATTATCATAATATATAAGATCATATAATTATTGATTATTGGTAAAACATTCCTCCTTCACAGACACTTTACTTTTTTATTAATTTTATTTTTACTAATAATAATCTGATGTCTTAGGGGAGTTAGGAAACAAAATTAAATAAATGAAATCAATCTATTTTTGTTTTATATATTAAATTCTAGATTTAATTTTGATAATCGATTTGTATGATAAATATAAATGATCATAGTATTTAAGATCATAACATAATTATAAATATAAATAATAATAAAAAATAATAATATATTATTAATATAATATTATAATATTTAATTTTAATAATATTTAAGTTGAGATAATTCTTAATTACGGGTAAGACTTTCCTCTTCGCTTCATTCGCTTATCCATCTGTATCAGCAAATGTGTTGTAGGTCTAAATGTTTAGCAGTAGGTGGAGCCACATTCACTGCCTTTATATTCCAGCAAGAATGTTGCAGTGAGAAAAAACATAATTTGAAAAGGCTTGAGAGAAAAACCTGCCTCTTATAAGAACATGATCGCAGGCACCTCATGTTTGAGAGACTCCAGTGTTCCTGCAGCTACAGTGGAATAAATCACACAGGGTAAGAGCCTCCACTCACTTCACACACATTCACCACTGTGGGGAAGAGGGGGACAATCCTGTTTGATAAGGTATCTTGTTTATGCAGTTTTGCCATTGCATTATAAATTCTATGCTCTGTTAATGATTTATACATCAGTTTGATTGATATCTACAGTATAGTAATGGTTTTTCTGAATGTGCAAGTCAGAAAGTGCAAGTTTTAGTGCTTCAACTGTGCTTTGTTTTACATATACATAAAGAATGAACTATCTTGTTGTATTACATAAATATTTCACACTTTTGAATGACAATAGACTTCTGCGTCTACTTCTAGCATGATTACATGAATAGCAGGCTTTGTTGAACAGAAAACAACAATTTCAGCTGGAGGTGGCTGCAGGGCTTTGTCAGATAAATATGGTGTCTAAGTACTAGTTGGTACATGCCTTCGGTTGCACTACTTTTGAAATAGCCGTAATAAGCTTGTACAGTAGATTTACGTGTTTTATTTGAACTGTTTCTTTCTGACACAGTCTGGGAGGTTCAGAACGAGCTTCCAGAAGAGAGATGTTCATCCTCAGGGAGGAAAAAAGCCATTAAATTTAATATTACAAGACTGAATTCGTCATGAACGTTTCCCACAGTGTTGAAATGAGATCTGCTCTTGGTCTCAGATATGCTGGATATGGTAATTTGCACAAGGACAATGTGATACTTTTTAAAATGTGCCATGGCTTAATTGCTTTTATGAACTGGGTGAACGGGCACAGTTTGGACACTGTTGTTTTGTGCTGCAATGTGTCGGACTCTGCCAAGTGTCTGCAGAACTAAGCCAGGGTCAACAGCGGTTTTATTCAAACCAAACAATGCGATCCTTGCAACGTGGAGCAAGTGCAATTGGGGTTTAGGTGCAAATGGTGCAAATGCATGTGAAGGCGAAGTGATGATTTGTGAAAGCGCGAACGTCTGTTTTCTCTGGGCTGCAGGTCACGATGTTGGGGATCTGCTTGTGTTTGAGTGTCGCCATCCACCTCGCCGTATCTCAGGAAGCCGATGCTCATGAGCCTGTCATATACACGGCAAGTAGAGCACAACACATCACACATCACAGTCAGCCATGGCAACCAGATAGACAAGTATCAAGATAGATAGATAGAGGTAGATAGATAGATAGACAGATACAGATATCGAGACAAGACAAGACAAGTATCAAGATAGATAGATAGATAGATAGATAGATAGACGTCTGTTGTTCGCACAGATACATCAAGTATCGCGTTATCAGAGAATGATGATGATAGATAGATAGATAGATAGATAGAGATAGACAGACAGATAGAAGATATCCTTAGAGATAGATAGATAGATAGATAGATCAAGACAGATAGATAGATAGATGATAGATAAACAGTACGATAGACAGACAGGTTAAGACAGAGAATTAGATAGATGATAGATAGATAGATATTGTGACAGATAGATAGATAGATAGATAGACGTGAGAAACATATCGTTATCATATCAAGACAGACAGATAGACAGATTAGATAGATAGATAATTCGGTATGTTCATAATGCAGATAGACGATAGATAGACAGATAGATAGATAGATAGATAGATAGATAGACAGAGAAACAGACAGATATCAAGACAGAAGATAGATAGATAGATAGATAGATAGATAGATAGATAGATAGCGACGAGAAACAGACAGACAGACAAGAATAAGTAGACAGACAGATAGATAGATACAAAGAGAAACAGATAGATAGATAGATATACAGATGTGACAGAACAGACAGACAGATAGATAGTATCGTTATCAGATCAAGATCAGATGGTATAGACAGATAGATATCATGATAGATAGATAGACAGATAGATAGATAGATAGATAGATAGATAGATAGAGACATAACAAGTATCAAGAATAAGACAGACAGACAGACAGACAGAGAGACAGATGACAGATGACAGACAGATCAGACAGATAGACAGATACATTGTTGAAATATAGACAGATAGACAGACAGACAGACAGACAGACAGATAGATACTGTCAGGTTACAGACAGACAGACAAGATACTGTTAGGCCATAGACAGACAGTTAGACAGACAGACATTGCATTGTTAGATCATAGATAGACAGACAGACAGACAGACAGACACATTAGGCCATAGACAGACAGACAGACAGATACTGTTAGGGTCATAGATGACAGAAGACAGATAGACAGATACTGTACTGTTAGGCCATATGACAGACAGATACTGTATCATTAGGTCATATAGATAGATAGTTAGACAGATAATAGGCCATAGACAGACAGACAGACAGACAGACATTGCATTGTTAGATCATAGACAGACAGATACTTCATTAGGTTACAGATAGACAGACAGGACAGATAACACAATTCCATAGACAGACAGACACATAGATAGACAGACATTGTACCATTAGGCTTCAGATATTGCACGATGACATTGTTACCATAGATAGACAGACATACAGATAGACAGATAGATATCAGATTGTTAGGCCTAGGATAGACAGACAGATATCAATTGTTAGGTTACAGATAGACAGACAGACAGATGTTATTGACTATAGATGACAGACAAGACAAGACAGATAGATAGATAGATAGACAGATAGATGACATTGTTAGATCTAGATGGATAGACAGATAGATAGATAGACAGATACTTTGATCATAGACAGATATCACAGTTGTTAGACGAGATAGATAGGATAGATAGATACAGACAGACAGACAGACAGACAGACAGACATTGCATTGTTAGGGTCATAGACACATAGACATTGCATTGTTAGGCTATAGATACAGACAGACATTGCTAGGGCCATAGACAGATAGACAGACAGACATTGTTAGGTTACAGATAGACAGATACTGTTAGATCACAGACAGATAGATAGGACATTATGCTGTTAGTGAGACATAGATAGATAGACAGATACAGATAGATGACAGATAGATACTGCATTGTTAGGTTATAGATAGACAGATGACAGATAGACAGACAGATAGATAGACAGATAGACATTGTACTGTTAGGCCATAGATAGATAGATAGACAGACAGATAGACAGACAGACAGATAGACAGGATAGACATTGTAATTGTTAGGTTATGACAGATAGATAGATAGATACTGAAAATCAAGAAATATAATACATGATAGACAGATAGACAGAGATAGACATTGCATTGTTAGGTTAAGATAGATAGATAATAGATATGGTTAGGGTTATGGATAGATAGACAGATGATACATTGTAATGTTAGGTCATAGATAGATGATAGATAGATAGATAGATAGACAGATAGACAGATACTGTACTGTTAGGTCATAGATAGACGATAGATAGACAGATAGATAGATAGATAGATAGATAGACATTGTAATTGTTAGGTTATAGATAGACAGACAGATAGGCAGATAGACGGATAGACAGATAGACATTGCATTGTTAGGTCATAGATAGACGACAGACAGACATTGTACTGTTAGGCCATAGATAGATAGATGTTATTAGATCATAGGCAGATAGACAGACAGGCAGATGATAGACAGATAGATAGATAGATAGATAGACAGATAGACATAGATATTGCTAGATCTTTAGGATAGATAGATAGATAGATAGATGATAGATACTGTTAGATCATAGATAGATAGACAGATAGATAGATAGATAATAAAAGTTGTTAGTGAGATAGATAGATAGATAGTAGACAGATAGATAGACAGACATTGTTAGGCTATAGATAAGACAGACAGACAGACAGATAGACATTTGGCATTAGGCCATAGATGATAGATAGACAGACAGACTATGACAGATAGGATAGATATCAATGTTAGGTTATAGATAGATAGATAGATAGACATTGCACTGTTAGTTTATAGATACACAGATAGACAGAGATAGATAGATAGATATTGCATTGTTAGGTTACAGATAGACAGATAGATGGTTAGGGTTTCATAGATAAAGATAGATAGACAGATAGACAGATAGACATTGCATTGTTAGGTTACAGATAGATAGATAGATAGACATTGCATTGTTAGGCTATAGATAGACGACAGATAGATAGACAGATGATAGATGTTATTAGATCATGCAGATATACAGACAGACAGACAGACAGATGTAGACAGATAGACAGATAGATAGATATGATAGACAGATGTATAGATAGATAGATAGATAGATAGGTAGGTAGATAGATAGATAGAGTTCCACGGCCTGTACTTTTGAACATGAATAGATAGATGGATGATAGATGATAGCTGACTAGACAGATAGATAGATTCTTGCTAACTCTAAAAACATTTATCTGTGTTCCATTTTTTAAATTCTATATTTATGTTTTCTTGCTTTTGACTTTTTTTTTTTGCAGTGCACTGAAGGTTATGAATTTGACTATGAAAAACAAAGCTGTAAAGGTAACAGCTCTTCTCCTCTCATATTGGTGTCTTGATAGCTTAAGCATTAGCACTACACCAGTATAGCAGCCATGCTGATTTACTGCTCAGTGTATGCAGCATTAGCATACTGCATAGATAGATATTCATGGAAAAATGTAGTTTTTGAAGATAACTACTTTTGTGTCTTTCCTCACAGATATAGATGAGTGCAAGACAGTGCAGGAAGCCTGCAAAGGGGGAATGAAATGTGTCAACCATTTTGGTGGCTACCTCTGCCTTCCTCACAATGCTCGGATAATCATCAGTAACGGCGAGGAAGAGCCCACTACTGCCCCCCCAGTGGGAAGAGGTGAAGTTCAGCCTGTAGCCCCCGTCTCCAGGAGTGAATACTCAAGAGTCATTCATAGCTCGTCACATACACTGCAGTGTGGTGTGGGTTTCATGCTGGACGCTCAGAACTACTGCAGAGGTGAGCAATAGCTGTCCCATTCCCTGCTTGATTAGACTGAGAATTGAGAGATATAAGCTCAGCATTGCGAGGCATAAACTCAAAATCACAAGAAATAAGCTATGATATAAACTCAGAATTGCGAGATATGAACTCAGAATCGTTAATTCAGAATTCAGATTTTTTTTCTCCCACAATTCTGTTTTTATCTTGTAATTCTAAGAAAAATGTCAGAATTGCAAGATATAAACAGGGAATTGCGAGATATAAACTCAAAAACTGCGAGATATAAGCTCGGAATCGTATGACATAAACTCGGAATCGCGAGATGTAAAAAAAAAAAAAGAATCGTGACATATAAACTCAGAATTGTGAGATATGAACTCTGAATCATGAGATACGAACTCGGAATCGCAAGAAATAAACTGAGAATTGAGATATAAACTCGGAATGGTGAGATATAAACTCAGAATCTGGAGGTATCAGCTCGAAATTGCGAGATATAAAATTTGGAATCACAAGATATCAGCCCAGAATCGTAAGATATAAGCTTGGAATCATGAGATATAAGCTCGTTATCATGAGATATAAACTCGGAATAGTGAGATATGAACTCAGAATCGTGAGATATAAACTTGAATTCGCAAAATATAAACTCAGAATCACAAGATATAAACTCAGAATTATGAGATATAAACTCGGAATCACAAGATATCAGCCCAGAATCGCAAGATTTAAACTCAGAATCACAATATAAGTTCGAAATTGTGAGATATAAGCTCAGAAATGCAAGAAATAAACTCAGAATTGCAAGATATAAGCTTGGAATTGTGAGATATAAACTTGGAATCATGCAATATAAGCTTGGAATCATGAGATATAAGCTCAGAATTGTGAGATATAAGCTCAGAATCGCAAAATATAAACTCAGAATCACAAGATATAAACTCGGAATTATGAGATATAAACTCGGAATCACAAGATATCAGCCCAGAATTGCAAGATTTAAGCTCAGAATCACAGTATAAATTCGGAATTGTGAGATATAAGCTCGGAATCGCGAGATGTAAGCCCGGAATTGTGAGATATAAGCTCAGAAATGCAAGAAATAAACTGAGAATTGCAAGATATAAGCTCGGAATTGTGAGATATAAACTTGGAATCACGAAATATGAACCCGGAATCGCGAAATATAAGCTCAGAATCACAACATTTAAGCTCAGAATCCCAAGATATAAGCTCAGAATCAGGAGATATAAACTCAGAATCCCAAGATATAAGCTCGGAATCACAAGATAAACTTGGAATTGTGAGGTATAAATTCGGAATCGCAAGATTTAAGGTCAGAATCGCAAGATGTAAGCTCAGAATTGTGAGATATAAGATCGGAATTGTGAGATATAAACTCGGAATCGTGAGATATAAGCTCAGAATCGAGACATATATACTCAGAACTGTGAGATATAAACTCGTAATCACAAGATATAACTTGATATAACTTGTAATTAAGCTTTATATCCCATAGCTTTTTAGCCTATAGCTTTTAGGCTTCTGAAATATTAACAAAAATGTTGTTTGTAAAATATTCATTTTGTCAACATACACAGTTAATTCTAAGAGGCCATATCTGAAATACTCAACGGAAGATGATCTCTATGTGCAGAATGTGTTAGCAAGCTGACTGACCTGACCTCTTGGGAAGTTATTATGTCATTCTTTGGGAAGTCATTGTGTCTGTACAGAGGATGCAGTGCCAGAAATCTGCTTCCTCTAGGTCTGTCTTTTTCTGTCTGGTGGATAAAACAATTTTTGTGTGTGTGCTAAAGGTGCTAATTCTTTCCCAACTTGATAGAGGTTTCAGTCATGTTGCAGCACGCAGAAACTCGGTGCTAGAAGCAAACAATTTAGATTGCATAAACCATTCATGATGAGACTGAAAGTCATGAATTGCAAAGACATGCCAACTTAACATGTCATCCAAAAAGAATAATATATTTGTTTCCCAATCTTAAATCATTTTATTAGATACTATGAGCAGTTGTTTGCACTGATTCTGTTTACTGTAATGCTTGATAACTGATTCCACCCCTGCTGAATGGCTGTCTATTTTAATGCTAGTCAAAGTTTGTTTTTACTGGTTAGCATTGGTTTGGTTGTGGTCTTGCTGTTGGATCATATGGTTTAGGACTAAAATGCAGCAGTAGCAACTTTTATACCACTTTCAAAAAAAGTTTAAATGTCATCTGGTATAACTGTCAAAAGTCATTATATTCACATAAAATGTTTTGAATACATTTTTCAAAGTGAAAAGTATTTTTACATGAATTATTCAGGAATACTTAATTCTTAAATTTAATTGTGTTTTTGTAGAGTTGCACTACATGACATTTAACAACTTGAATTAATCTTGCACTGTCAGATTTTCCGATATTTTAAATGACATTTTCTAAAATTATTATTATTGTATGTACCAGTTGTTTGTTGTACCACAACATATATTTTTTATTTTTTTTTTTTTTCTAAGAATATATATATTCGCATTTTTGGAAAGTTACACCGCATGACATTTAACAATCAGAACTAACCTTGTCCTTGTCAAATTTTCCAATATTTTAAAATACTTACTGATATTTGTCATCACTTATATAAATACCAATTTTATGTTTTTATTCTTCTGCATGTGCTTGTTGGTCGCACCACATGACTTTAATTTAATGGCAATTTTGTTCATTTTCTTCTAAGAAATAATCAATAGGAAAAAAGAATTCATTGAAACAGACTACTTAATAAGGTTTTTTCACTAATTAAATTTAATGCAACTAACAATAATGCAAATATTTATTTATTATATATATTTATTTATTTTATATATATATATATATATATATATATATATTTTTTTTTGCATCTTATTAGGGTTTTTCAAATGCAGTATTATCATTAATTAAATTTTGTCACATTTTGGGGAAGATGCACCACATGACATTTAACAACCTGAACTAACCTTGCCTTGTCTGATTTTCTAATATTTTAAAATACCTACTCATACTTGTCCTCTCTTATAGAATTTCCAATTTAGTTTTTTTTCTCTCCATGTGTTCGTTGGTCGCACCACATGACTTTTATTCAACAGCAAAACTTTCAAAACCATAGCAGTTTTGTTCATTTTTTCTAAGAAATATACGAAAAGGAAAAAAAAATAAATAAATAAAAATAAAAATAAAAATATATATATATTAATTATAACAGAATAATAAATAAGGGGTTTTTTTACTAACAAAATTTAAATGCAACTAAGAGTAATATCATGAATTTTGTTGCACCACATGAAATTTAACAACCTGAAACATCCGTACCTTATTAGATTTTCTGATATTTTAAAATATTTGCTGATAGTTGTTTTCTCTTATATAATTTCCTATTTTATGTTTTTTTTTTCTGCATGTGCTTTTTTGACGCACCACATGACTTTCATTCGACGGCAAAGCTTCTCAAAATGAAAGCAGTTTTGTTTTTGTTTTTTTCTAAGAAATAAACAATTGGAAAAAAATAATTAATTCATTGAAACTGACTACTTAATAGGGTTTTTCAAAAGCAACTAACAGTATTATAATTAATTAAATTTTGTCACATTTTCGGGAAGCTGCACCACGTGAAATTTAACAGTCAGAACTAACCTTGCCTTGTCAGATTTTCTGATATTTTAAAATACTTACTGATACTTGTCTTCTCTTATTTAATTTGATTTTACGATTTTTTTTTTCTGCATGTGCTTGTTGGTCGCACTACAATGGCAAACGTTTTCAAAACTGACGCAGTTTTTCCTCATTTTTTTTTTACCTAAGAAAAAAGCAAAAAGGGAAAACCTACATTTAATGCAACTTACAGTGACATCATAAATTGTATTACATTTTTGGGAAGTTGCACCACATGACATTTAACAACCTGAACTTTGTCAAAAAAAAAAAAAATGTAAAAATACTTATTGACCTTGTCCTCTCCTTAACTGAATATGCATGTTGGTTCTACCACATGACTTTTCTGGCAGACAACAATATTTCTTCAAATATATATAAAAAAAATCTAAGAAATAAATACATTAATTAATTTAATTTAATATAATAATAAAGTAAAATATTATTATTATCATCATCATTTAATATAATGTACATAATAAATTAATATATTAATAATTTTATATTAATAATTTATTTTATCAATTTCATGCATATATTATTACTTATTACATACATATTATTATTACACGAGTAGTACTTTTTTGGTTGTTTTTTGACGAGCTTTGTCTCTTGACAGACTTTGTCTCCAGACTAGTGTGTAGTGCAAACCATTCTATGAAAATGGACAATTTCAACCATTGTTGTGTGCAACAATAAACTGTAAGTCGATTCGCGCACATGCTTTCGAAGACTAATCCTGGGTCAAATGGCCCTTCATCCACTATGCTTTCTGTTATCAAACAGCTACCAGAGTTTATGTGGTTTTGCTTGAGGAAGTATAGGTCAGGACATGCATCTCTCAGCCCTTTAAAATGAGTCAACAATTAGCTCGGGCCTCTTCCCGCAAAAGAGAGTCAGCCTTCTGCAGTGTTTACATATTTTTGGCCAGTCTCTTTCAGAAGCGCCTTGGCAGTGATTCCTTTGGAATCTTACACCGGTTTGCTGGAATCAAATCACCGTCATGTGGGTGATCACAGACTCCAGGTGTGTCTCTTTCAAAGACGTGGGCGAGAAGACAGCACGTTTTTCGTCTGAACTCTCGCCCGTGATATCTCGGCTCATTTTTTTCCGGCCAGTTTGGCTATCAGCAGCGCTGAACCCCCTGAAAGGGCCCAAACGCTGGTCGGCAAAGCTTTGGAAACACTCGGCAAGAGGCCTCCCGGGGGTCTTCGGATCTGTGCGTTGACATTATTCTCCCATTAATGCCTCAAATAGGTCACTTAGGAGCCAAGGAAGAATCTGCCTTGTTTGGACGAGGCCGTTTTGCACTCACACGTGTTGCACATCCAATAGTCTGTATATGAATCACAGAAAACTGGCCTATTCTTAGGCCTTTGTATATAGTTACTTGACCAAACCTGGCAGATAAGCGCAGACCACCCACGATGGCCCTCACAGCTTGAAAGGACACTTTCTGTGCTCCAGAACGAAGCTGAAAACCTCGCCAGACATACCAAAGAATGATTAGGAGTGCAGAAAAGATGTGTGTTTTGGATTATACTACCTGTTGTTTTAAATAAGTGCCGTTATTAGTGTTACATTCTGAGGGACTGGCAATTGGCAGTGGCCAGTTATTTTGTTTATTACTCATGCACTCCCATTTTTAATTTCATCATCTATCATTTATGTTCAGTTGTGTGTGTTGTTTACAGATGTGAATGAGTGTCTAACCGCAAACCCCTGTCAACATCAGTGCTACAATCTGATTGGCTCTTTCATCTGCCAATGTGAAGTCGGATATGAACTGGCTTCAGACTCAGTCTCTTGCCAAGGTTGTTGTTTTCTTTTTACACTTTGTTAATAAAGTGCATGATATAATTTCATTATTCCTGGATATTATAGGTGTTATGATTATGAAAATTAATGTAGGCGACTATTGATATACTGTTTCAGTTGATACTGTTTTTGCTTGTCTTATGTTAATACGGTGTAGTGTTAGTCTGTGGTAATCAAGATTTGGTCCACAGACATTAAATTAACAGTAACTGCAGTAATATTAAGTCATTCTGTGAGATTCATCCTCATTCGTGTTTTCCAGATATCAATGAGTGTGAATTCTCAAGCTACATCTGCCAGTTCCAGTGTGTGAATCAGCCTGGCGGATACCAGTGTGTGTGTCCTGACGGATACCAGCTCCAAGGGACGCGGATGTGCCAAGGTACATTCCAGTTTCTTCCAGGCTCCTGAAGTGGCTTCTGAAGTTTCTCATTGTCGTTTTTCATTGTATGGTGTAACAGGCTGTTTCCTGTACACGTGGCAATAAACTCTTGAAGCTTGAATCTTTTCCACCCTGTTAACAGATATAAACGAGTGTGACACAGTGCACAACTGCAGAGAAGATGAAATGTGTTGGAATTACTACGGAGGATTCCGTTGCTATCCCAGAAACCCCTGCCGTGAGCCATACGTCAAAACAGGCGAAGGGTGCGTCCAATCTCCTCGTAAAATCATGCTCTGTGTTGCGATGTTATTTGATCCACAAATCTGTTTTACTAACTGTTTAACTGTCGATCAACAGACGCTGTAGGTGCCAGTCACCGAATGTTTGCAGAGGACTTCCGCCTGTCATTGTCTACAAGTACATGAGCATCTTTTCCGATCGCTCAGTGCCTGCGGATATCTTCCAGATTCAAGCTACCAGTGTCTACCCCAATATGGTAAACACCTTCACCATCAAATCTGGCAACGAGGGAGGAGAATTCTACCTGAGGGTAAGATTGGGCAAATCTATATTGGGGGTCATTCTTGGGAAAAAATTACTTTAATATCACTTTTTTTTTTTTAACTGTACGACAAAGATTACTGGTTAACAAATATATTTTTGTTTCTTTTAATAGTTACACCTAATCCTAAATCTGTGATTACAGTCTTGCATTTAATTATTTTTTAGCAGTGTTTGGTGTAATGCATTACTAAGTATTGAGTTACTGTAATTTAATTTAAAGTTTTTGTAATTTAATTATAGTTACTTTTGATGTTGTTGCATGAAATACTACATAGACTTTAGAACAAATGTGTGTAAAACAACAGTGGATAAAATATCCAAATTTAATATCTAATTTTAAAATGTATGTTTTATTGTAACCTTCTTTCTTTTAATACAAGTATAATTTGTGCAATTATGTAGTATTTATGTAAAAGAATTAAAAGAGCAGTTTCATGTCTATCCTTGAATTGTTCAACTTGTCGAGGTGGGTGTGGGATTTAGAAAGTAATGCAATGCTTTGGATTTTGGAAGTAAACACAGTAGCTTGCTTGAAATCTAGACATAATACTTTCAACAGAGCCTTAATAAATAAATAGCACATTATACAGTAGTCAGCATTTGAAGTGGATCAAAACGTTTCATCAAAGTTGTCCTAAAACCAAAACAATACTTGTCTTAGGACAACTCTGATGAATTTTAAAAGATAATAACCCAATACATTTCTCTTCCAAAATTTGTGCCAACCCAAAGTGGTTTGTGGTTAAATGTTACAGGGTTGAAAATCAAAGCAAATAAATGTTCATGTGCTTTTTGCCAAGTAAACTATTAGTATTATGTAAAGGATTATTCACTCATATTTTCCTGTAATAAACCAACTATTGAACTTAACAAAATAACTGGTAATATTATGAAATCCAATATTTTTTTTAATGAGAGATACTTGCTTTTAAATTAAACCCATGGCATTTCTCTACCAAAACATGTTTTATGCCCTTCCTATTAGATTCAATATGTTTTGGGGTTGAATATTACAGGATTGAAGAACCAAAAATGCCTAATAAACATCTCAGCTAACAAATATCATTGCATTGCACCAGATTACATCTATTTGTATACTTTTTTCAGTCTTAAACTTGTATATATATATATATTCTTATACTTTTTGCCAAGAACAAGAATACTTCTTGTTTCTGTAACAGAGTTGAACTATTGAGAATGCTGATATAACTACAATGTAAACATAATGAAAAACTGACAAAGACTGTAAAGTATAGTCTACTCACCTTTCAATAAACTCATCACATTTCTCTTCCAAAACAGGTTTAGCTTCAACCCTGTTACATCTAAAATGTATGGAGTTAAATGTTACTGCATTGTAGATTAGTGCACAAAACCTAATTATTTACATATTTTGACAACTGAGCATGACAGTATATACATAATAAAAACTGATGCAGACTTTAAGAGAAACTCACCTATGTCTGAACCAATGATATTTCTTTTTCAAAACAGGTTTAAGCCTCAACCCTGTTACATTTAAAAGACCTAGAGCTGAAGATCAGTGCAAAAATGTCTTGTAACTTCCTTAGCTGGCACAGCACCAGATTATTTAGAGTCAGTATTCTTCTGATTTCTGCCAAGGAAAATAAGTATCTGTAAAAGAGTGATCACTGTTATTTTCCTATAACAGAGTTGAACAATTGAGCATGACAGTATAACTGTAAACAATAAAAATGTAGAGACTGTAAGAGAAACTTACTCATGTTTGAACCCATGACAATCCTTTTCCAAAATTAGTTTAGTGTCAACCCTGTTACATTTAAAATATCTAGGGTTGAAGATCAGTGCAAAAATGTGTTGCAGCTTCCTTAGCTGGCACAGTACAACATCAGATTATTTACTGTCACTATTCTTCTGCTTTCTGCCAAGAAAAATAGTGATCACTATTATTTTCCCATAACAGAGTTGAACAACTGAGCATGACAATATAACTGTAAACAATAAAAACTGTAGAGACTGTAAGAGATACTCATGTTTGAACCCATGACATTCATTTTCCAAAACAAGTTTAACGTCAACCTTGTTGCATTTAAAATATTTAGGGTTGAGGATCAGTGCAAAAATGTATTGTAACTTCCTTAGCTGGCACAGCACAACACCAGATTATTTGCAGTCAGTATTCTTCTGCTTTCTGCCAAGAGAAAAAGAGTGATCACTATTGTTTTCTCATAACAGAGTTGAACAACTGAGCATGACAATATAACTGTAAACAATAAAAACTGTAGAGACTGTAAGAGATACTTACTCATGTTTGAACCCATGACATTTCTTTTTCCTGGCACAGCACAACACCAGATTATTTAGAGACAGTATTCTTCTGCTTTCTGCCAGGGAAATATTTTTCTGTAAAAGAGTGACCACTATTATTTTCCCGTAACGGTCCTGAACAATTGAGCATGACAATATAACTGTACACAATAAAAACTGCTGAGACTGTAAGAGATACTTACTTGTGTTTGAACCCATGACATTCCTTTTCCAAAATAGGTTTAGTGTCAACCCTGCTACATTTAAAATGTTTTAAGTTGTTACAGGGTTGAAGATCAGTGAAAAAAATGTTTATTTATCAGTCGTCATTATTTACCAGATTATTTACAGTCATCATTGCTCACCTTATTTTCCCATAACAGAGTTGAAATATTTACCTGTAAACATAATGAAATACATCTAAAGAATGGATCACCGTGATTTAAGTCTCTCCGCTGATTGGCTTTTTTCTTTGTCTTTACAGCGCTCCAGTAATGTAAGTGCCATGTTGGTGATGACCAAACCTCTGACTGGACCTAGAGAACATGTTGTGGACCTGGAGATGGTCACCCAGAGTAATGTCTTGAGCTACCGTTCCAGCTCACTGCTGAGACTCACCATTATTGTGGGTCCATACCCTTTCTAAATCATTCAGATCGACCGAATAAGCACCTTGGTTTTACGTTTGTACTGCAGCTTACTATGTTTAAAATGTTCAACACAGCATGGCTACCTGGTTGTGATCCAGATCAGTGGTTCTTAACTAGTTGATCGAGATCCAAAAATGTGCCAATTCTCAATCAATAGATATAATTTTTTGAATTTAAGGTTTTATACGAGTTTGTATGATGAATCATTTGTATGATACATTTTGATACTATGTTGGATCGCCATTTAAAGTCCATTGCAAAATGTAGATCTTGAAACAAAATCGGCTGAGAACCACTGGTCTAGATAGTTGCATTCACTGGGTTTCAAACAGGAACTGGTTTATTAATCATAAAAAGTAAGTTGTCTGGATTACTGAAGTTTTCAAATAACTTGTACTTCGGAAAATGAAAGACAAGGTCAGAGAGGGTGACATGAACACCAAGAAATATCTGAAAAACAACACAGCTGGATACCAGAAAGAAACACAGTCACTCAAGTTTCATTCTGAAAAGCACTTGGTAGCAAGAGGTTTGTAAGATTCTGCTGCATGTCAGTCTTTTAAATGGATAGTTCATCCAAAAAGTGGGTTTATTATTATTTACCAATCTTATGTTGTCGTAAACTCATATAACTTTCTTTCTATAAAACACATAAGGTGAAGTTTAACAGAATGTCCTTTTGCTCAAAAAAAAAGCTCCAAATGACAAAGCTACATTAAAAAAAATAAATAAATAAAATAGTCCATACGACTCTACAGCTATATTGGGAATATTCCCAATAGGCCAAAAATGTTTTCACTGAAAATATTCCCTTTCATCACAGCACTTGAATCTTTCACACGTCTTCAAATTGGTGTAGCAGCTGGTTACGACTAATTCAATGACCACTACCCAAACATTTTGCTCTGTTAGAAACCAATTACGAAGAACGCACTTTTGCGAGAGGTGGAATGGGAAAAATGCAAGGTCGTCTTTTCACTTGTCACAGTGCACAACACCAATGGTCATAAACGTTTAGCGCATGTTTAAAGAGAAAACCAGTGGAAAATTAGCACACTGGAATGCAAAAAAGTGTTCTGTATTTTTGTCCTAATTCACTCTATGGAGAAGTGCAGCGTGAACATTCTGCTAAACTTTTCCTTTTGTCTTCCTCAGAAGAAAGTAAGCCATATGAATTTGGAACGACAAGAGGATGAGTAAATGATGACAGAGTTTTCCTTTTTTTGAACAAACAAACCTTTTAATCTGTCGACAAATGAAAGCTTTATATTTCTCGTACATGGATTGTGTAGAAACAGAATGTAATTATCAAAAAGTGCTTATAGATTCTTTACTAGATTTTACTTCTTAGCAGGGGAAAAGTGTTTTATAGGTGGAACATGTGGATAAAGCAAACAGAACCGCACAGAGTTAGGTGGAACAGTTTGTGGCGTAATCTAATGGCATCCTTAGCTAATGGAAATCTCTGAATGCGTCCTCCGCCTTGCAAATACTGCAGAAATGACCTCCTATCCTATGAGAATAAGGCAATAATGTTTTGGAAACAGAAGTGATGTTTTCAGGAAATTGCTGGCAAGGGGTTTGGGTCGCATAAGCAATGGAACTCTTGCCTAACATGTCTGTATGGTTGCCAGAGCAGCGTTTGATCTTCTGCAGCGTTTCGTGTCGATGGTCTGTGACAAACACTGTTACTTAAACCGTTGCGTCACACCCGGCGCCCCCAGAGACGTGGCCGTGGGTGAGGCCGGAATGGTTTGTGCACCACCACGTTGTATGAAATTTATTTGGCAAGCGATCTGAGATCGTTGGCTGCTCTGAGATCTGACTTAGTACTTTAATGCAATGCTTGCAAATCAATCTGTATGTTGTCATTATCTGTTTTCTTATGATCAAACAATTTGTAAACGCTCCCTGTTTTTTTCTCTTATTGAGATCATTTTTGCTCATATCTAAATTGATGTCTTCGTATTTCTTTAACAAACTAAAATTAATTGGATTTGCACCTTCATTAAGAAATTTTCTGTATTTTCAGTCTGCTCTCAAGTTGCACTTTTTTTTTTTTTACTCATTCATAGCCTTTGTGCCATTTATTCTGCTGTAAAGTTTTTGGAAATAAAAAATGAATACAGTAACAACAGTGTCATTTTCATTTGCTCACAACCAGATAGGAAGCGTGTTTGAAAATGCTCATGTTCAAAAATCAAATCTTTCGCTTGTATTGCATAACATGCATGGGTCAGTTTGGTATATTCCTGGAACAGTTTATGGGGACCACCAAGATTCATCTGCAGTTATTACCTCCCGCGGTTGCAGATGGGAATTTGTAACTATGTGATGTTGTCATGACAATAGTTGGACAGTTCCTGTAAGGATATTTACACGCTAACAGCCTAGTCATTTACAGAAAGCACGCGAGTCATACATGAAACTGCATGGTTTTGCTTGGTTTTCGATGTAAGGCTACTCATGCTATTGTTTTATTTTTAAATATAAGAAAAAAGGACTGTAAACCAATGTAGGTGTAAAAATCTGAAAAAGAAAATGGCAAAATTCAGAATGTAAAGACTTGTTCTTACTGACAAATTTATTAGTCCATAATGTGAATATATTATTAGGTAGTCATCTTTCTGATGGTTTTATGAGGGTAACATGAGGTTTGGTGTGTTAGAACCCAAAACTTTTAGGACCTGCCTTGATATTTGAGCACTACACTACTAGTAGTGTAAATGTTTGTATTCTCTGCAAAAACTTCAAAATATTGAATGTAAGGGTAACATTACAATTGTTTGTTCCAATAGACTGTCTATTATAGAAGTAATAGCACTTTTGTTTTTGTCAGAGCAAAACGTTGCTTGTACACGGTTTGAAATGGAAAACGGATTAAATGTGTGAATGTATTTTTGTATTTCTAAGTACATAAGATGCATGAGACGCCAAGAGATCGACTTTAGTGTAACTTTAAAGCAAAACTTAATGTAACAGCCTCATCTGCTGGTTACCCGGAGTATCGCATCATTTCCACAACTCTCACAGAGCTCAAATTTACCTCAGTTTATACTAAAACTAAACTTTTCAGTCAGTCCAACAACACGCTTTTGGTTTTAAAAGTTCCTTAAGTGAATGTGGTTTACCTTTTCAAACATTTCACCCCAGAAATGTTGTATTTTTTGTCGTTAATATTACTGTGAGGGGCTAAAGTCCAAACACTACTCCTAGTAGTTCGCTGTGTATGACGTAAGCCTTTTCTGTCGGCCAAATTAGATTCGAACCAATCACAAAGTCGGAGAGGTTTGCGTAACCAATCGCAGCGCAGCGCTGTGACTCACCATACATGGACAGCCATCGCCATATAAGGAAACATCGACTCGCTTTATATGGAGGAAAGTAGATCTTTAGGCGAAAGGCCTCGTGAGGTAAATAAACAAAATAAGCACGCTATTAGCAATTATATCCTTTCAAAAACATTAAACGTCATATGCGACTGAAATATACCAATTTATGTGTTCAAAGTGAACTATCATACGCGATATTAACATTACTGTAGGTAACTAGTTCTGTTGGCGGAGGTAGATTGCACGGTTGCGATTCGTTGTTTCCAAATGTGGCAAGCGCAGCGTAAGTTCAGTTGAGGTTTGATTGATGGACTGTAGGCGGAAACTATACGTTGTAAACTTTGTACGATGGTCGTGAAGGGCTAGTTTTGGGGGTTTATTTTTGTAGCTCACAAACATCAAACTGTGGCTGTCGCACAGAAATATATATATCCGTCCTTAAACTCCGAGTCCGAGTTGTCTGTTGAGTTGAGCTAATGTTTCTTAGCCTAGCATATGTGAGGTAAGTTCGCTATTAAGTGAAGCGATCTGTTTGGATTTGATCTGGGATCTGCTCGGATCACTACACCTAACGTTACCGCAGGCTGCCGTAGTGCTGGGAGCAGGTCAGTGTGTCAGCGATGTTAGGGGGAAACGGGACGGCCAGAGGGGCTGGACGCTCAGGTAACGGCACGGGGTTGACCCCTCTACAGGTGGGTAGCACATCTGGGGCTTTAGGGGCAGTAAACTCTGCCATGAACTTGCCCGATGGGGGCAGATACGACGACAGGCCGTCGGTTGAGGCTGTGCTGAGCGGTTCCGATGGAGACTCGGATTCCGGGGATGATGAAGAGAGTTCCGTGGTGGACAGGAGAGGAGTGAAGCGGGAGAGGAGTGAGATGGAGGTCGGAGGATCCTCGGGATCCAACGCAGGACTGTCGGCGGGGTATGGAGGGGTTTCCACGGGGGTGGCTGGTGCGAAACCTGGCAAAAAAACACGAGGACGGGTGAAAATTAAGATGGAGTTTATTGACAACAAGCTGAGGAGATACACGACCTTCAGCAAGAGAAAGACTGGCATTATGAAGAAGGTACGTTCATCCAGCACATGTGTGTGCTACTGTCTCCTACTGCTAGTTAAGAATTAAAACACAAGCCATTATTACACCAATAGTAGTGCTATACCACAATGCTAATACTAGCACTGCAACTACTAGTGCTATACTAAAATACTGATCCAGGTGTTATGCATTGCTAGCATTACAATACTGATTCTAATACTGTAGAGATACTACTTTTAGGAGTATTAGTATCAGCATAATGATTCATCTCTGTTGCTAGTAGAATAACACTGCTAGTGCTATCAAGTTACAACTAATGCGAGTATTATACACTACTAGTTTTAAATGATAGTACTGATTCAAATAGTGTAGAAATACAAGTGCAGCTAGTTTTAAGTGATTGCACTGATTTTAATATTGTGGAAGTACTAGTACAACTGGTTTTAAATGATTATACTGATTCTAATACTGTAGAAATATTAGTATCGCTAGTATTACTGATTGCTGCACTACAGCATTACTTGTGCTAAACCACCATGCTAATACTAGCACTACGACTACTACTAGTGCTATACCAAAATACTGATGAAGGTATTGTGCACTACTTGTATTACAATACTAATTCTAATACTATAGAGATACTAGTATCAGTCATTTTAAATCATCATAATGATTTTATTACTGTAGTACTAGTACAACTGTCGTTAGTGTTTACTCCTGCTATTGCTATCTAGTTCCTACAACTAGTGCTGTAGCAGAATACAGGTATTATAGACTGCTAGTTTTAAATGATAATATCAACTATCAACTATATATTGTAGAAATACTAGTACAACAAGTTTTGAAAGATAATACTGATTCTAATATTGTAATAATACTAGTACAACTGGTTTTAAATGATTGTACTGATTCTAATATTTTAGAAATACTAGTATCACTAGTATTATTATTGTATTGATTGTTATAATGTAGTAATACTAGTACTACAGCAATACTAGTGCTAAACCACCATGTTAATACTAGCACTGCAACTACTGCTAGTGCTATACCAAAATACTAATGCAGCTATACACTACTTGTATTACAATGCTGATTCTTATGCTATAGAGATACTAGTATGAGTAGTTTTAAATCATCTTAATGAATTTATTACTGTGATACTAGTGATAAAAGTTAGCAAGTGATCAAGTTATGGCAACTAGTGCTGTAGCAATATACATGATTAGTATCAAATAATGCTGATTCCAATATTGTATAAATACTAGTACAACTAGTTTTAAATGATTATACAGATTGTAATATTGTAGAAGTACTAATACAACTGGTTTTAAATTATTATACTGATTCTAAAACTGTAGAAATATTAGTATCACTAGTATTACTATTGTACTGATTGTAATATTGTAGTAATAATCATACTATAGCAATACTAGTGCTAAACCACCATGCTAATACTAGCACTGCAACTACTACTAGTGCTATACCAAAATATTGATGCAGGTAAATCTAGCAATGCAATACTAATTCTAATGCTGTAAAGGTACTAGTATGAGTAGTTTCTCACCATAATGAATAATAATTAGTATTACTGTAGTACTAGTATGACTGTTGTTAGTATTACACCACTGTTAGTTCTATCAATTTACTACAACTAGTGCTATAGCAATATACAAGTATGCTAGTATTAAATGATAATACTGTTTCTAACATTGTAGAAATACTAGTACAACTGGTTTTAAATGATTATGCTGATTCTAATATTGTAGAAATATTAGTATCACTAGTATTGTTGTACTTATTGTGATACTGTAGTAATACTAGTACTACAGAATACTAGTGCTAAACCAGTATACAGATTCAGGTATTATACACTGCTAACATTACCATACTGAACTATAGAGATACTAGTATCAGTAATTTTAACTCATCATAATGATTCCCTTACAAAATTAACCATGGTTTTACTACAAAGAACACTGTTACCTATAGTTAAACCTACCATGATTTTGCTAGACTAGCCATAGTTTAACCATGGTATTTGTAGTAAAACTGTGTTATAAAAATCCAACATTCAAAATTTAATACACCAAATAACCATGGTTATTTTATAGTAATAATAAGGTAGCAATAATAGGGTTAAATAAGATAAAAAAAGTAACTTATTTAACCTGATTATTACTGTACCATTATTTATAGTAATAATAAGACAGTAATCATAAGGTTAAATAAGTTAAAAAGTAACTTATTTAACCTTATTATTACTGTACCATTATTAGTTCTGTATCAATTAAATACATTTTACTAATACTAGTACTTTACCAATAGTATCGTCCTTTTAATACTAGCTCTAAATCAATTATACTAGCTCTAAATTGATTCTACTGATTGAACTTTACCTGTACCATTATACCGATACTCATACTATACTAATACTACTCAACTTAACTGTACTTTTAGAAGAACTATTGCATATTATATACAAGTTTTCCATTATATACTCTTTATTTACAACTGGTCCGTCACTGGTGCTTTATCAATTTACTAATAGTGTTGTACTAATAGTATTACTACTCATAGTATACCAATACTGATATCAGTATAACCTTACGAGCGCCATACTAGTAGTAGTTCCATATCACTGTGTTGATACTAGTACTACACGACCACTGTTGTTAAACTGTACTGTTACAAGTACTTAAGCCATTCTAGTTAGCAGGCTAGTGCTATATACTACTTTAGTAATACTGGTTATATAGTACTATATTGATGCTAGTTTACTGTTGTGTTTACATCATGCCTCTATAAAGACCTTAACAACATACACACTCACTGACAAGTACACTAACCAGAAACCTCCCCCCTAATAAGAGCTGTTTTCAGCTCGGTCAGAACCACCTCTGCATTCACTATGAGCAGCTGAGGTCTGACACTTCTGACAGTATTTCAGTTGAAGGTAGTTTCCACATCTGTTCTGACTCATTTGTCATTGCTCGCTCAATTGTCATTCATTCCTGTCTCAACAGAAATAGCCCTGATGCCCGATTAAGTTACCGCAGCTCTAGACATTGTTAATACATTTGCATATCTTGAGAACCGGCCTAGTTGCAGAAGTCGGGCATGGAGGGTGTAATGACAACCTGCAGTAGGCCACAGATGAACTTCAGGAGCATGTGACGGGCTTCTCTGGTATCTGTGGCTTAGTAGTTGCAGTTGCACTTCTTACCAATTATCTACTATGATCCTCTTTTCCTTTTTTTCTTATCTTATTATGTTTTGAGGGATAAAGATCAAGCCATGTGGTTTTTAACCATGCGACATTTATGATACTTCTCAGATGTTTGCCATAGTTGTCCAATCGATAACTGTTGAGGTTACTGCAAGTTTGGCATCACTTATGAGAGTTCACTGGTCACAGAAACTTCACTCTAGTATAGAAGGTCTCATCGTTATCTTGCTTTCTTCTGTTCCTTCTAACGTTTCCAGGCTTATGAATTATCCACCCTAACGGGGACGCAAGTTTTGCTCCTGGTTGCCAGCGAGACGGGCCACGTCTACACGTTTGCCACGCGAAAACTTCAGCCCATGATCACCAGTGAAACAGGTAAAGCCCTCATCCAGACCTGCCTAAATTCCCCTGATTCTCCGCCCCGTACGGACCCTTCAACAGACCAGCGGATGAGTGCCACGGGATTCGAGGAGACGGACCTCACCTACCAGGTCTCAGAGGCTGATGGTCTCACAGAGCCAAAGGTATGTCATTTCTGCTACATATTTTCAGTCAACTAGTCGATGATGTTTAGGGCTATGTTGTTTATAGACAACGGCCAGGTGTATTTCTTAAGGGGGCGTTCACGAAGTATGCTTTTTTTGTGTTCATGATAGCAAGAAAGGATGGAATGCAGCAGGTCTCATTGAAACATGTTTTGAAAGTTGGTAGAAAAAAGTTAAAGCTTCTTTTTGATCAATAATTTAAAACTTTCAAGATGTGTGGCATAATTGTATGGAGCAGACGCTTTTCTTTGGACGTGTTCTTTTAGGACGAATTCTTTTGTTCACAATAGCTGCATGATGCACAACAGGTTTCAAGATGTAGAAAAACTTGAAACTTGATAACATAGTTTAAAAAACCTTCAGAATGTATGATGTAACCATTGTGTGGATCAGATGATCTTCTTTAGGAGCGTTCACTTAGGATGCATTCTTGTTTACAATAGCTGGATGGAGCGCAACAGGTCTCAAGACATGTTTTTAAACTTAAAGTTATATTGATACATAATATTAAAAATGTTCAGGATATGTGGTGCAACAAATAGTGCGAAACAAACACATTTCTTTAGGGGTGCTCACTTAGGACACAATCTTGTGTTTAGGACGCAAACACAGATGAGATGTTTTGAAAGTTGGTAGACATTTTGGTGAAGACGTTGAAACTTGTTAATTTGATATATCATCTTAATGTTCAGGATGCATGGCGCAACATCATGTGGACTACACAATTTTTCTTTTGGAGTGTTAATACTAAATAGCTGGTTTTGATGCGTGTTTTAAAAGTTGGACGAAAATTTGGTAGAAAAAACTTCGAAACTTGGTCATTTGAAAAAAAATACTCAGGACTTGTTGTGCAACAAATTGCATTCTTGCGTTCACAATAGCAGGACGGGTCTCCAATTTTGTTTTTAAAAGTTTAACAATGGTGGTAGAAAAGTTGAAACTGAATTGTTAATTTGATACATCATCTTAAATGTTCTGGATATGCGGCGCAACAAATAATGTGAATCAAACACTTTTTAGTGTGGGTGCTCACTTTAGTAGGGGTGCATTCTTATGTTCACAATAGCCGGATGGAGCTGGTCTCAACTTTTGTTTTTAAAGTTGGAAGAAAAGTTCATTGTTTCATTGTGTCAATTGTAAAACTTAAAAATTGTCATCTTAAAAATGTTCTGGATATACAGCGCAACAAATAATGTGGACCATGTGCTTTTTATTAGAGGTGCTCACTTAGGACACAATATTGTGTTCATAGTAATTCATTGGAGCGCAATGGGAGACATGTTTTAAAAGTTGGTAGAAATATTGTTTGAAAAACGGTGAAACTTGGTCATTTGATATATCATCTTAAAAAGGTTCAGGACGCAACATTACATGGACTACGCATTTTTCTTTTGGGGTTTTCACAAAAACTTGTCTGGAGCACAACAGGTTTTGAGACACGTTTTGAAAGTTGGTAGAAGTTTGGTTTAAAAAAAAAAATAATAAAGAATTGAAACTTGTTAATTTTATGCATTATCTTAAAAATGTTCAAGACGCGTCACACAAAGTTGCATTTTTGTTCACAATAGCCAGATGGAGCACAACCGGTCACAAATTTTGTTTTTAAAGTTTAACTAAGTTGGTAAAAAATTCGGAACTTAATTGTTAATTTAATATTAAAAATGTTCTGGATATGCAGTGCAACAAATAATGTGAACCAAACACTTTTAATTAGAGGTGTTCACTTAGGACACAATCTTGTGTTCACAATAACTGGCTGGAAAAAACGTTAAAACTTCAAAAGTTAATATATCATCTTGAAAAGGTTTAGGACACATCACAACAAAACTGCATTCTCGTGTTCACAATAGCTGGATGTAGCTGGTCTCAATTTAGTTTTTAAAATTTGCCTAAGTTGGTAGAAAAGTTAAAACTTAATTGTTAATTTGATACATAATCTTTAAAAATGTTCTGGACATGCGGCACAACAAATAATATGAATCAAACATTTTTTATTAGAGGTGTTCACTTAGGACACAATCTTGTGTTCACAATAGCTGGCTGGAGTACAAGTTTAGAGACATTTCGCAAGTTGGTAGAAAATCTGGTTTTAAAAAAACATTGAAACTTCTTATTTCGATATATCATGTTGAAAACATTTAGGTTGTGTGGTGCCTCATTGCACAGATTAGACATTTTTCTTTCGGGATGTTTGCAGTAATTGGAGCGCGAGTGGTTTTGAGACGTGTTTAGAAAACTTGGTTGAAAAATGTTGAAACTTGTTTATTTAATATCATGTTAGAAACATTCAGGACGTGTGCCGCAACACTGCATGTTTTTCTTTTGGGGTGTTCACACTTGTCTTGAGCACAATGGGTTTGAGATGTGAAAGTTGGTCAATTAATTTGGTTGAAACTTGGTAATTTGACATTATCTTAAAAAGGTTTAGGCCACATTTTTCTTTTGGGGTGTTCACAAAAACTGTCTGGAGCACAACTGGTTTGTACATACATGTTTTGAAAGTTGGTAGTAAATTTGGTTAATTTGTAGAAACTTATTCATTTGATATATCATGTTGATGAAACATTCAGGACGTGTGGCGCAACATTGTGCAGACTACTTTTTTCTTTCGGGATGTTTGAAATAATTGGAGTGCTATAGGGTTTGATACATATTTTAAAAGTTGGTAGAAAATTTGGTTAATGTTGAAACTTGTTTATTTGATATATCATGTAAAACATTCAGGACATGTGGCGCAACACAATGTTTTTCTTTTAGGGTGTTCGCACTTGTCTTGAGCACAGTGGGTTTTGAGACGTGTTTTGAAAGTTGGTTGAAACTAATATTTTGTTATCACAAAAGGTTCAGACCACATGGCACAACATTGGACTACACGTTTTTCTTTTAGGGTTTTCACAAAAACTGCCTGGAGCACAGCTAGTTTTGATGTATGTTTTGAAAGTTGGTAGAAACTTTGGTTGAAAAACATTGAAACTGGTTTATATAATATATCATGTTAAAAACGTTCAGGATGTGTGGCGCAACATTGCACTAGGCATTTTTCTGTTGCGACGTTTGCAGTAATTGGAGTGCATCAGGTTTTGAGATGTGTTTTTGAAAATTTGGTTGAAAAATGTCAAAACTTGTTCATTTACCATGTTAGAAACATTCAAGACGCGGCGCAACGCTAAATGTTTTTCTTTTGTGTTCGCAGTTGCCTTGAGCACAACGGGTTTTGAGTGTTTTGAAAGTCTGTCAAATTTGGTTGAAACTTGGTCATTTTATATATCGTCTTAATGTTCAGGACACGTGGTGAAACATTACATGGACTACACACTTTTCTTTTGTGGTGTTCACAAAAACTGTCTGGAGCACAGCTGGTTTTGATATATGTTTTAAAATTTTTGTAGAAAATTTGGTTGAAAAAGTTTGAAACTTGTTCATTTGATACATCATGTTAAAAACATTCAGGACGTCTGGTGCAACATTGCGCAGACTAGACGATTTTTTCTTTTGGAATGTTTGCAATAATTGGAGTGCAACAGGTTTTGAGACGTGTTTATAAAGTTGGTCAAATTTGGTTGAAAAATGTGATGATATGTTAAAATCATTCAGGATGTGTGCCGCAACACTAGATGTTTTCCTTTTAGGGTGTTCGCACTTGTCTTGAGCACAATGGGACGTGATTTGAGACATGTTTATAAAGCTGGTCGAAAATTTGGTTGAAACTTGGTAATTTGATATATAGTCTTAAATGTTCAGGCCACGTGGTGAAACATTACATGGACTGCACCCTTATCTTTTGGGGTGTTCACAAAAACTGTCTGGAGCACAACTGGTTTTGATACATGTTTTAAAAGTTTTGTAGAAAATTTTGTTGAAAAATGTTGAAACTTGTTCATTTGATACATTCAGGATGTGTGGTGCAACATTGCACAGGCTAGACAATATTTTCTTTTGGGATGTTTGCAATAATTGGAGCATGATAGGTTCTGAGATGTGTTTTGAAAGCTGGTGGAAAATTATGTTGAAAAAATGTTGAAACGTTTTCATTTGTTTTTTTTCATGTGATGAAACACTAGAGGTTTTAGGTCTTGAGCACAACAGGTTTCGAGACGTGCTTTCAAAGTTGGTTGAAAATTTGGTTAAAACTTGGTAATTTAATATATTATTTTAAAAATGTTCAGGCAATTACATGGCCTGTGTATTTTTCTTTTGGGGTGTTCACAAAAACTATATGGAACACTGCTGGTTTTGATATGTTGGGATAAAATTTAGTTAAAAATTGTTGAAACGAGTTTGTTTGATATATCATGTTAAAAACATTTAGGTTGATGGCGCAACATTGCGCAGACCAGACGATTTTTCTTTTGGGATGTTTGAAATACTTGGAGCGTAACAGGTTTTGAGACGTGAACGTTTTGTAGAAAATGTGGTTGAAAAACTTTGAAACTTGTTCATTTGATACATTCAGGATGTGTGGTGCAACATTGCACAGGCTAGATGATATTTTTCTCTTGGGATGTTTGCAATTGTCATGCAACAGGTTTTGAGACGTGTTTTGAAAGTTGGTAGAAAATTTGGTTGAAAAACATTTAAACTTGTTAATTTGATATCATAATGTTCAGGACACGTGCTGCAACATTGTGCAGACTAGACATTTATCTTTTGCTGTGTTTGCAATACTTGGAGCGCAGCAGGTTTCAAAAAGTTGGTAGAAAATTTGTGGAAAGTCCGCTTCCAGAACAACAATTTACAAATAATGTACTCACCACCTTGTCATCCATGATGTTCTTGTCTTTCTTTCTTCAGTCGTAAAGAAATTGTTTTTTGAGGAAAACATTTCAGTATTTTTTTCCATATAATGGACGTCTATGGTGCCCCGAGTTTGAACTTCCAAAATGCAGTTTAAATGTGGCTTCAAACGATCCCAAATGCAGCTGTAAATGAGCCGAGAAAGAAGGGTCTTATCTAGCGAAATGATCGGTTATTTAAAAAAAAAATAGTACAATTTATATACTTTTTAATGCCAAATGCTCATCTTGTCTTACTCTGCCTGGACTGTTTTTGTTCCGGTTCATGACAGTTAGTGTATGTCGAAAAACTCCCATCTCATGTTCTGCCTCAACTTCAAAATCGTCCTATATCACTGTTTCACCTTTTTTGTTAAGGGTGTTTGATCTTCTTTGCATGTTCACTTTGCAAACACTGGGTCGGATACTTCTGCAGTGATGTAGGATGATTTTGAAATGATTTTTGAAGTTGAGGGAGAAAATACAATTGGAGTTTTTCGACATACACTAACTGTCTTGAACCAGAATACACAGAGTTCAGGGAGAGAAAGACAAGATGAGCATTTGAGATTAAAAAGTATTTAAAATTGTATTTTTTTTTTTATTTATTTTTTTTTAAATGAAAATAACCGATCGTTTTGTTTTATAAGACCCTTATTCCTTGACTGGGATCGTTTACAACTGCATTTGGGATCATTTGAAGCCGCATTTAAATTGCATTTTTGAGGTTCAAACTCGGGGCACCATAGCAGTCCATTATATGGAGAAAAATCCTGAAATGTTTTCCTCAAAAACATAATTGCTTTACGACTGAAGAAAGAAAGACATGAACATCTTTGGTAACAAGGGGGTGAGTACATTATATGTGAATCTTTGTTTTGGAACTGGACTTCTCCTTTAATTTGATGCGTCATCTTAAAAATTGTCTGGACACACGACAACAACTAATATGAGCCAAATGCCTTTTAGTCACTTAGGACACATTATGATGTTCACAATAGTTAGTTGGAGCACAACGAGTTTTGAAAGTGTGGTAGATGAAGTTAAAACCTGTTGGGTACATGGGTACAATTATGGAAATGTCATTTAAAAACAAAAAAAAACTCTGGAAACTTGGTTTTAATACACAAGAGAAAAGAAAATCTAGATAAAAACACGACTTGACCTCAATAATCTAGTAGGTTTCATTAAATTAGTCTAATATAAATAGTTGGTTCATGGATTAGTCGACTGTTAGTCGAATATTTTGCACGTCTAAATACGAATCATTGTTGTTCTAGTTCCACAGTCTGTCACTTGAGTGTAAGCTTACTCCCATTCCTGAGTTTCTTGACCTTTGCCGGTCTCAGTTTTCCGGGCTACAATAGCGTTTTAACGTCGAACGAAATCATGCACAGCTTTCACACAAAACCCCAGTTCGTCTGTCTGCATACATCCTGCAAATACCAGTTTTGCCAACATTTATGAGCGTTTGCGTCACCCCAATCACGTCTTGCATGGCAGTGTGTGTTATTCACAATGTCCAACGCTCATTGATAAGGATTAGATGCTGTCTGCATGTCCATATATAGTCTGGTTTTCCCAGTACACTTTCTTGGCTCATGGCTGATCACATTCCATATAAGCTGCAGCTGTTTTCGAATTTGGATGACATATCCCCCCCTTTTCCCCGCTGATTTAGGGCAAGTAGCGAGTGAGCGTGCAAAAATTACAAGCCCGAATCTCTGTTTAAGAAATCGCTTTAAAAAGCAGATCTTTATGTCGTTGAGCTGATGACAAGCTCATCATATAGTGCGTGTTTTGAAAAGCCATCATGGGAATCGGATCCCTCCTTTCAAGCTTGATGGCTCACAAATGCTCAAGGGCTTTATGACACGGACTGGTTTTCAGTTACAGATGCTAAATATGACAAAAGTCCTTGCAGTTTGGTACTAAAATGAAACGTCCAATATCAACTTATCACTGTTAAAGGGACAGTTCACCCACAAATTAAAGTTCTGGCATCATTTACTCGTCCTCATGTTGTTCCAAACCTTTTTTTCTGTGGAGCATAAAGTTAATTATTTTAAAGAATGGACCAAAAATATAAATGGAAGTTAATGGCTGCCGTCAACTACTTGGTTACCAGCATTTTTCAAAATGCATGTTTTGTTTTCTACTTTATTTTTATCCACAGAAGAAATAACCAAATACAGGTTTTGAAACAATTTGAGGGTGAGTAAAATGAAAACAGAAATTTAATTTTTGAGTGAACCGTCCCTTTAAGCGGACTCAAATTAAATGTAACATTTTATTTATGTATTTATTTATTTCCTCTGCATTCTGAAGTTTTGCTATAATAAACAATATAAATAAACAATAAATAATATTTATTTACAATAAATGCCATATACACACATTTTGTATACATTTTTTTTTTATTTGTTTATTAGTTGATCATTTTTATTTAATGTGAAATTTAAATGAGTAGAAAATAATGGAAAATTCCATAATAAACAATAAATAAATTCATAAATAATGAATAATTATACATTTTGTATGCATTTTATTTATTTGTTCATTTATTGCTTATTTAAAATGTAAAATGTTTATTTAAAATGCAGTTAAAATGAATAGAAAATTATGATTAAATCCATAATAAACAACGAATAAATTAATAAATAATGAATCATTATAAATAAACAAATGTACAAATGAAATCTTATATTCTGACATATTTATTTACTTGTCATTTGCATTCTGAAGTTTTGCTATAATAAACAATATAAATAAACAACAAATAATATTTATTTACAATAAAGGCCATATACACGCATTTTGTATACGTTTTATTTATTTGTTTATTATTTATTGATCATTTTTATTTGTGTAATTAAAATGAATAGAAAATTATGAAAAAAATCCATAATAAGCAGTAAATTAAAAAATAAATAATGAATAATTATAAATAAACAAATATACAAATGAAATATTATATTCTGACATATTTATTTACTGTCATTTGCATCCTGAAGTTTTTCTGTAATAGAAAAACAATATAAATAAACAACAAATAATATTTATTTACAATAAATGCCATATACACACATTTTGTATACATTTTATTTCACTATTTATTGCTTATTTAAAATGTAAAATCTTTATTTAAAATGTAATTAAAATTAATAGAATATTATGAATAAATCCATAATAAACAATAAATAAATTCATAAATAATGAATAATTATTAAAAAAATAAATAAATATACAAATGAAGTCTTATATTCTGACTTATTTACTGTCATTTGCATTCTGAAGTTTTGCTATAATGGATTATTTATTTATTCATTCATTTATTTATTTATAATTATAATTATAATTATTATTGTTATTGTTATTAGTGTAACAACTTGTTTTTAATGCATTTATTTCCTAATATGTATTTATTTCCCCAAAGTCTTGTTGCACTAGTTTAAAAGTTAAGGTTAGTATTTTATTTTGTTTAAAAATAAATAAGTAAAATTAGGCCAATAAGCAAATAATAATTATAAATAAACAAAAAATATTTATTTGCCATAAATTGCATAAACACACACATTTTGTATATATTTCTTTCTTTTTTTTATTTATGTAGTTATTTATATTTATGTACATATTTATTTCCTAAAACGTATTTATAATCCCGAAGTCTTGTTGGACTAGATTAAAAGTTTAAGAGTTAGTATTTAATAAAAAAATTAAAAAAATAAAATAAAATAAAACAGTGAAAAATTATAAATAAACAATAAATATTTATTTACAACAAATGTCATACACACAGATTTTGTGTATCTTTTGTTCATTACTTACTGTTTATTTGATTTAAAATTTAATTAATTATAATTATGATTAAATCAATAATAAACAATTAATATAATCAATAAATTAATAATTATAAATAAATATGTCAGAATGTTAGATTTCACTTGTAAATGTATTATTTAGCTGCCATCTGCATTCTAAAGTTTTGTTATAGAGATATAAATAAAATTTGTGTAAATATATTATAAATGAAACATCTATAGTCTAACAAGTAGTTTTTAATACATATTTATTTCCTAATATGTATTTATTTTCCCAAAGTCTGTGTACTATAGTTTAAAAATGTAAGGTTATTTTATTTTATTTTGTTTTCTTATAAATAATCAATACATTTACAAGTGAAATCTAACATTCTTTCAAGTATTTATTTACTGTCATTCTGAAGTTTTGCTATAATAGATATAAATAATATTTCTGTAAATAAATTTGTAAGGATTATTTTCATTTGTTAAACAATAATAATAATAATAATAATAATAATAATTAAAATAAAATAAACCAATAAACAATAATTAATTATAAATAAATAATAAATAATACAATTTATTTACAACAGATGTCATTTTTTTTCCTAATATGCATTTATTTTCCCGAAGTCTTGTTGCGCTAGTTTAAAACTTCAGTATTTTATTTTATTTATTTTATTTTGTTTTGTTTTTTGTTTTGTTTTATTGTTTTTTTTTTATTATATTTTTATTTTTGTTTTATTTTATTTTTTTGATCATTAAATTGTATTAGATCAAAAGTGAAAGTAAATACTTTTCTAATGTTACAGAAAATTTCTGTTTCAAATAAATACTGTTCTTGTTCGTTTTTCCCACAAAATGTTTCCACAAAAATATTAAGCAACAGCAGTTTTCAGTATTGATCAGCTGATTTCTGAAGGATCATGTGACACTAAAGACTGGAATAATGATGCTGCAAATTGAGCTTTGATCACAGAAAAAAATGACATTTTAACAGATATTCACTTAGAAAGCAGTTATTTTAAATTGTAATAATATTTTGCGATTGTGCTGTTTTTCTTGTATTTCAGATCACATAAATGCAGCCTTGATTTTCACTGACTTCTTTCAAAAACATTTTAAAAAATGACAGATTCTAGCATTTTTGACCATTGGTGTAATTAATAGTGTGTGCAATGCTCCGATTGGCTCTGATCTCTCGCCCAAGCTCAGTTGTGCTAAACAGTGACCAGTTACGAGTGTTTTAGTGGCAGTGTTTGTCTGAAGGAGAGCAGAAATCCCTGGTTGTTGCTCAGCACACGGTCGGTCAGATGCGTCGTCCCTGTGTCGTGGTTTTCATCGAGAGCTGCCTGAAATAGCGTGGCTCTCTCGCTGTGTGAGCACCTGTTTTCCTGTGAAGGCAGCTGCCGTTCTTGGGATCGTTCATGACACAATTGCCTTTATCACACGCAGTTGTTGCCACAGGCTCTGCCGCGATCAGTCAGTCCCGCTCAACTCTGTGGAGTGAATGTTGTGATAAATGCTTGTTTTGAACAGTTATCTGAAAATATGACCTCCTCATTATATGAATCTGGTCTTCATTTCTTATTAATAATCGTATCTTTTGATTCGTGTCCGTCGGGTTTCATTCCAGATAATAAACCGAGATGAAGGAGCTTTCATTTGAAGTGTTTAATTGACTGGATTATCAAGTAGGCATTGTTACATTACGTAATGTATAAATACAAACACTCCCTAATTCACATTGTGATTGTGACTTTCCATCACAAAGGTTTGTTTAATTACGCAGTCATTATTCGTGGGCAAAGACTTTACTCATAGGGTGCTGGATGACTTTTTACATAATGCTTCAGGTATAATTAAAATGCATTAATGAATGTAATGAATGTGTACACACACTTATTCATTATTTATTGTTTATTATTTTATTGTATTTTTTTATTCATCTAAATTAATAATAAACAATTAATAAATATCTTTTGTATATATTTGTAATTATTTGTTCACTCCTTATAGTTTATTTTAATTTTTTTTTAATTAATGAAAATTAATAGGAAAATAATTAAATCAATAATTAATTGATAAAACATAAATCCAATAAATCAATTGTAAATAATGAACTAAATAAAAATATTTATTTACAACAAATGCCATACACGCATTCCTTATGTGTTTTATTTATTTCTTCATTATTTGTCTTAAACCTTTTTAAATTAAAGAATAAATAAATAATGAATAATTAATTATAAATAAATGAATAAACAATAAATGTTTTATTTACAAAATGCTATATATATTTTTTATTGATTTTAATAGAAAATAATGACTAAATAAATAATAAACAATAAGCAATTAAGCAATTGATACATTAAATAAAATAAAGCAACAAACAGTGAGTAATTATAAGTAAATAAACAATACATAAATATTTATGTAAATAAAAAAATATATACAACAAATGTAACAGATTTTGTATACATTTTTGTTCGTTATTTAATTTTAATTTTTAAAGTAAAATTAATAGAAAAATAATGCATAATCAATAATAAATAAAAAACAATTAATTATTATTAATTATTATAAATAAATGCAGATATTTTTCAGTAGTAAACAATTCATAAATAAAAAAAAATAAAATAAATCAATATACAATGAATAATTCTAAAGAAATAAACAGTTTTTTTTATTTACCAAAAATGCTACACACACACATGTATATAAATAAAAATAAATGTGTTAAAATAAATGAAATAAAGCAGCAAACAGTGAATATTATTATTATTATTATTATTATTATTATTATTATTATTGTTGTTGTTTTTGTTGTTGTTGATTAATAATAATATTTATTGTTTTTTATTTTAATCAAAATTGCTAGTAAAATAATGAATAAAGCAATGATAAACAGCATATAAACAATAAATAAACAAATATTTACAGTAAATATCAGTTTGAGCATTGGGCAAGTCAGTAATAAACAATAAATAAAATAAATGAATAGACAAACAAACAAACAATTAATAATTATAAATAAAAACAATAAATAAAAATATTTATTTTGAATGTATTTTATTTATTTGTTTATTATGTATTGGTAAAAATGGATAAAGCAATAATAAAATAATAAACAGCATATAAACAATAAATAAAATAAATGAATAAACAATGAATAATTATAAACAAATATTTATGTACAACAAATGCAAGTTTGAGCCTTTCTGTCTGTGCTGTTTCAGGAAATGATCAAGCCGACGTTCACGGCTGCCACTTTACCCGGCGGCGGCACCAGCACCAACAGCATCACCACGCAGTCGTCGGCCTCTTCCTCTCCCTCGTCCTCCTCGGTGTCCATGCACACTCAGAGCAGCGGCGCGTCGCTCTCCAGCACCACCTGCTGGCCCATGAACGCTCAGAGCGTCTCCAGTGCGAACGGCACGGTGCTCAAGAGCTCTCCCGCAGGCGTCATGCAGCTGCCCGGAGGATTCACGCTCATGCCAGGTGGGGATCCTCTTCATTCATCTTTTTTTTGCATGATATTTTTCTCACTTTCCCAGATTTTGACTCTTTCCAGAGCGGTTTTGCATGATGCACTGTATCAGCTTGCATGACGTCTTGGCGTTTTAATACACGTGAACTTGCTTGCATGTCTGCACACTTTGAATTCTGCTTTCAACTGATTTGTCTGTGTAAAGGCCTGTTCACAACAAGAGTGATGCGACAAACAACAATACTATTATTATTGTTTCTATGAAAATACTGATTGTTAAGTCTTGTTGAAAAATGTCAGGTTAGTTTAGTAAAACAAAAAAAAAAAGCTTAAAACAATATATTATAAAATAAAATGGAATTTGAGAAAATGTACTAAAATACCTAAAACTAAAATAAAAATAATTAAATACTCTCACTCCCTCTCTATATGTACACACACACACACACACACACACACACACACACATAATTAATAAATATATATAAATATAAATATAAAAAATATATATATATATATATATATACTACCGCTCAAAAGTTTGGGTCAGTAAGACTTGTAATAGTCTTTAAAGAAGTCTCTTATGCTCATCAAGGCTGCATTTATTTGATTAAAAATATAGAAAAAAAAACAGTAATATGAATTTAAGCTGAATTTTTATCAGCTGTTACTCCAGTCTTAAGTGTCACATGATCCTTCAGAAATCATTCTAATATGCTGATTTATTATTAGAATGATCAATGTTGGATAATATCAACAGCTGTGCTGCCAAATATTTTTTGGAACCTGTAATTTTTTTTTTCAGGATTCTTTCATGAATAACAAGTTTAAAAAGTACAGTGTTTATTCAAAATATAAATATTTTATAACAATGTAAATTATTTATTATTAACTTTTAATAAACTTTTAATTATTAACTCAATACATCCTTGGTGAATAAAAGTATTAATTTCAAAAAAAAAAAAAAAAAAAAAAAAAAAGAAACAATAAAAATGTACTAAAATACCTAAAACTAAAATAGAAATAATTAAATTCTCTCACTCCCTCTCTATATGTACACACACACACACACACACACACACATAATATATATATATAGATAGAATTAAATGTTAAATAAAATATAGTTTTAAAAAAATAAAATATGTATCATTTTAATTTAAAAAAGTACTAAAATAACTAAAACTAAAATAAAATATTTAATTTCTAAAATTTTAAAAACTTTGTTCAAAATTTCTCATTTTAATCTGAGAAAATATGTACTAAAATAAATAAGAGTAAAATAAAAGTGAATAAAATATAATTTATAAAATAAAATATTAAAAACGTGTTTATGTCAAAGTTTATATATACACTATATTCACTTTTATTAATTTAGTAATTTTAATTTGCTTTATAAGATATTTATTTATATAAAAAACTAACTAAAAGTGTGTGTGTATATATATATATATATATAAAGTTTATATAAAAAATATAAATATATAGTGAATTTGAATTTGTTCATTAGTAAGTTATTTATTTATGATAAAATATAAATATCAAATGTAGCTCTGAAATATCAGTTATTGATCTGTTTATGACAAAGCAAGGTTACTCTCATTATATTAAAAAAAAAAGAAAAATCCTTTGAAAATGACATTTAATTGCAAAAAAGTTTACATATTTTTAAAATGTAAAAAAAAAAATAAAATGTGTACACTCACAAATGTTATTTTTGATTGATTGGTTACATCACACATATTTAAAATAGTATAAAAGTTTTTTCTAAACAAAGTATACAAAAGTTACACTTCTAATAATTGGCACCCAGTCTTGCGGTGTCTAGGCCTGGATCAGGTGCGCGTGTGTTTGGTGCTGCTCCGCTTGGCTTGCTGAGGGTGTCGCTGTGTGTCCCGCAGGCGCTTCTCTTCCTCCCGGCACACACACTATTCCTCTCAGTCAGCTGCAGACACACTCTCTGGCCATTCAGTGTCCACAGACTCAAAACAGCAGCACCGCAGCCGCCAGCGCCGTCCCCGCACACACACAGGCCGCCACGCAGGCCACGCTCTTCCGCCTGCCGGCCGCCGTCTCGCTCACAGGTCAGTGCGCTTCACACTCTCTGTGTGTGTGTGTGTGTGTGTGTGTGTGTGTGTGTGTGTGTGTCTCCACTCACGCTCACGCGGTTGAGGATCTGCATGCTACAGCTTTGCTAAATCTGTTTCTCATAAAGTCATTTTGTCTTACTCTAACACAAACTACAAAAAAACAGTGACTATTCAGAAATGAGAAAGTGTTTTTATTCAAACTCAAACATTTATGAATAAATCAACAAAAAGTTTACAGAGTTTACATGTAAACCGTTGTAAAATTGTAAACTTCTGCTGTTTAGCATAGTGCACATTTTAATTTTGTGATTTTTATTTTTTATTTTTTAATAATTCTATTTAGTTTTGGTTTTATTTCAGGTTTAGTGATTTTAGTACTTTGTATTCATATTTTAAACTTTTTATTGAGTTTAGTTGGGGTTTTTTTTTTTTTTTTTTTGTTTAGGTTTTATAAGTTCAAGGTTTTCATCTAATATTTTAAGTATTTATTAACAACCTTTTTTAGTTTATTATTCAGATATAATTTTAGCAAGTTTTTAAAAATATTTGTTTTTATTTAAGTATGTTTTATGACAATTTAAGAATTTATTAATTAGCTTTATTTTTTATATATTCAGACTTAATTTGAGAGTTTTAGTGTTTTCTTTTTTTTTGTTTTTTTTTGTAAGTTTGAGGTTTTCATCTAATATTTAAGTATTTATTAATGACCTTTTTTCCTGTTTATTAAATTATAATTCTAGTTTGTTTTAGTGATTTTTCTGTTGTTTTAATGTAATTTATTTTCAGTTAGTTTTAGTAATTTTAAGTAAAGTAAAGTTTGTTTTTCATGAAATATTTTAAGAATTTAATAATTGTCTTTATTTTTATATTCATTTTTAATCTGTTTAGCTTTATTTTAGATTAGGTAGTTTTAGTTTTAGCTAGTTACCAAGGCAAGGTTTGTTTGTTTGTTTTCATTTTTTAACTTTTATTTTTTATTTATTTATTATTATTATTTTTTTAATCTGTGTTTATTTTCATTTTTGTTTTAGTTAAATTGCCAAGGAAACATTTCTAATTTTACTTTTTTTAAAGTTTAAGGTTTTCATCTAATATTTATTTTTAGTTCAAACTCATTTCAATTAATGAAAAGCATTTCAACAGTTTTATTTTGAGTGGTTTTCGTTGATTATTACATGTGAGTATAAAGCGCACTGAGGATGTTTCTGTGGTTTGTATATCAGGTGGAGCGATGTCTCAACAGTTACAGGCCATCCAGGTTCACCCCAGTCCTCAAAGCAGTGACAGCAGTCCAGAGATCAGCCAGACCTCCACCAGCTCCACTGGTACTCACAGCATCACCCCTCTCACGCTCCATACTCTGCTCTGATCAGTGACTTCTCCTCTAACATCTCTTCTGTGTCTCCCACAGTGAGCCACACCGCTACTATAGTCACTTCCTCAGTGCCTTCTTCAGTGGCCGGTCACATGATGTACCCCGGAGCGCACGTCATGTACGCTACATCCACCCCTACCCTTGCCGACGGGGGTCTAACTGTGCTCAATACCTTCCCGCAAGCGCCCGCCGCGATGCACGTGTCCCACACGCAAGCCCAAGACTCAGGTCAGTCACACTGTGTTAATGTCTCGTTTGAATTGATGTAATTATAAGATGCACAGAACAATACTGAAGACGCAAACACTTGTAATTATGCTAATTCTGACATTTTGAATCACCGTAGTTTCATTGTTTCAAGGCGCTTTGTTTTGTTTTGGTCGTGTTTAGGTGCAGTTCCTCAGATGTTTCTCACGGGACCTCCTGGAACTGTACAGATCCCAGTTTCAGCCGTTCCACTACATTCGGTAATATAGATAACAAGAAAACAAACGTACAGAAATGCTCTGTATGTTGTTTTCATGGTGGTTGTGGTTGTTGTTGTTGTTGTTGTTGTTGTTTTTTAATCTGTTTAGCTTTATTTTCATTTAAGTTTGTGTTCATTTTATTTAATATTAAATAATTACTTTTCTTATTTGTTTGTTTTAGTAGTAGTTTTAGTATTTCATATTTTATTCATATTTGAAAAGTCACAATCTATTTCATGTAACATTACCATTATCTCATAACATTAGGCTTTCACTCGTATGTCAAGACTTTATCATCGTAACATTACACCTTTGTTCTTGTAATGTTACAAGATTCTTCTCAAAATATTAAATTTTTATTCTTGTAACACTGCCGTTATTTTTAAAACATTATGACTGTAAGCATTTTACCTTTTTATTCTTATGTTTCAACATTAATCTTGTAACATTACGGCTATTTATAAATCAATTTTGTTCTTATAACATTACAATTTTATTATCAAATAGTAGGAATTTATTTAATGTTATATCTTTATTCTTAAGTTTCTGCTTTATTCATGTAACGCCTTTATCTCATAACATTTGGCTTTATCTCTTGTAATGTAATGTCTTTATTCTTGTAACATTAATACTTTAATTTTGTAATGTTATTTTATTCTAGACCATTTGTGCCTTTGTTCTTGTAACATTTTGGCACTGTTCTCGTAACATTACACTGTTTTCAAATCAGTTTTGTTTTCATAACGTAACAACCTTTTTTCTTAAAACATGACTTTCTTGTAATGTTATTTCTTTATTCTCCTAATGATTTTATTCTTGTAATGTTACATCTTCATTCTTTAGAAGTTTCTGCTTTATTCATGTAACATTGCCTTTATCTTGTAACATTAGGCTTTTTCTCTTATAATGACTTTTCTTGTAACATTAATACTTCAATTTTGCAATATTACTTTATAACATTTATGGCTCTATTCTTGTAACATTTAGACACTTTTCTTGTAACATTAACTTGTAACATAATGTTATGTCTTTATTCTCTTGATTTTGTTCTTGCAATGTTACTTTAAAAAAAAAAAAAGTCACTGCCTACTTCATGTAACATTGTGTTTATCTTGTAACATTAGGCTTTTTATCTTGTAATGTAATGACTTTATTATTGTAACATTAATACTTTAATTTTGTAATGTTATTACTTTATAACATTTATGTCTCTGTTCTTGTAACATTTTGACTATTCTTATAACATTAACTTGTAACAATGTCAAAGACATAATGTCTTTGTTCTCATAACAATTTTATTCTTGCAGTGTTACATCTTTGTTTCTAAGTTACTCATGTAACAACTTTAGGCTTTCACTCGTAATGTCATGATGTTATCACAACGTTACGCCTTTGTTCTTGTAATGTTACAAGATTGTTCTCGAAACATTGCATCTATATTCTAGTAACACTATGCCATTATTTTCAAAATGTAACAGTGTTGTTTTTAAAATGTTGAACTTTCATTCTAGTAACATTTTGACATTATATTTATTACATAACATTTGTATTTGTATTCAAAACTATTTTGTTATCATAAGATTACAATTTTCTTGAAAATTGCAACCATTTTTAAATTTTTAACATGTTTAAAATGTCATTATAGATAATCACATGACTGACAGTTATGAAAGTGCTGCTTATTCACTTTCAGCTTTGCCTTTCTGTTTATAAGGACGTCTGACAGTTTTGTTTCTGTCCTTTCAGATGTTAATAAACCAGCAGCCCTCCGGTAGCAGCAGCACCACCCTCACGGAGCTGCGGGTGGTGAATCTGGACAATCCCAAAGGAGACTGACCCATAAAGCACGAGGCCGGTGTGACCGCTCACTCACACTGATATTCCAGGGATCACTCATGCCATGCAATCAGACTGCCATTATATTTATTACTGCCTTCTCGCTGCGTGGGGTTCGCAAACCCATCACATACGTCAATAATGAGGTGTAATGGGACATTTGAAGGATGATCGCGTCTCCTCGTGGACTGGTCTTGGTGGGTAGCGTGCTAGCGGATGATTTTTGTTGACATGTATACACGCATCTATACTTCAGGATTTCAGAGACGTCTGCACTATCGCTGCTGGGTCTTCAGATGTACGATTATGTTCACTCTCAGTAAATTCAAACCTCTTCGCTGTACAACAGTGAGTTGAAGTATCTTCAGTTCAGTCTTTCTTTCTTTTGGGAACACCGGTCTTGATCTGATTTGTAGTTCATTTTTCTTCCAAAGTCAAAAGTGGTTTCTTTCAAGAATTTAAGTTGTGAAATTAGACTTTCTGGTATAGTTTCAATGGCGGTTTAGTGTGTTTTTATCATTTTAAGATATGTTTCATTCAGAAAGGACAATTCTGTGAACTTGAGGAGTTGTTTTGCAGACTGTCCAACCGTCTTTCCATTTAAATAAATGGTAACTGATGCGGTTGAGCTCCAGGCCTTTTGAGCTGGCTTTTCCAAAAATAAGATATTTTTTGGTTATTTTTAGAGCTCAAACATGAGGGTGAGGAAATTGAGTGAACTTGTTTTAAAAGTAATGCTGGATACTCTTGCACTGCCATCAACACTCACCAGAGGCTTCATGTACAGTTAGAATTCATCATTTCTTTAGCGTCACATCTAAAAATAAAATTTATTGCTCCATTGGGGTAACTCAATTGACCCTTCGCATGAGTTTGATTGACAGGCGATCTGACCAATCGTAACGTAGAATCTGTCATTTTGTCCAACAAACACCAGGAGAGTAGATCAACATCTGTGGACTTGGAACTTGAAAAATGGCGTGTATTAACATCTTTCGTGTTGATACAAGAAAGCTTCAGATGTTTGTTCATGTTTATTTTGTGCGTAAAAAGAGGATGAGATGATCGGTTCACAGGCAGCTTGAACTGAAGGCACTACAGCGATCTGTCACGACACATTAAAGAGCCACACAATTTTTTTAAGTTGGCTTGAGAAAATTACTGAACTTACTGAAATGCGATTTTAACTACTTTCTTACTGAAGACATCGACTCTAACTCCTCTTACAGCTTTAACTCTACAAACTCCAAACTCAGACCAGATCTTCAAACTACTAATTCAAGTTAGCAACATAATCCTGTTAAAACATGCTAGTAACATGTTAATCATGTTAGATACTTGCTAATAATGTTAGAAACATGTTAGAAAACAGGCTAATCGTGCTAACACATTAATCATGCTAGTAACACTTTAGTAACTTGTTAATTTTGCTAGAAACCTGCTAGCAGCATGTTAATCGTGTTACAAACATGCTAGTAATATGCTAATCATGTTATAACCATGCTAGAAACACGTTAACATAATCATAATAACATGCTAGCAACATTCTGATCATGCTAACATGCTAGTAACATGCTAATCATGCTAACAACACATTAGTAAAATGTAAATCATGTTAGAAACATGCTAGTAACATGCTAATCATGCTAACAGCACATTAGTAAAATGTAAATCATGTTAGAAACATGCAAACAACATGCTAATTATACTAAAACATGTTAACAACATGTTAATAATGCAAGCAGCAAATTAGTAACATGTTAACCATATTAGAAACATGCTAACAGCATGCTGCTAACTTGTTAATCATGTTAGAAACATGCCAACAACATGCTAATTATACTAAAACATGCTAGAAACACGTTAACATAATAATCATAACAACATGCTAGTGCCATGCTAATTATGTTAGAAACATGTTAGCAACATGTTATAACATGCAAGCACCATGTTAACTACAATCATGCTAGCAACATGCTTCCAACATGCTAATTATGCTAACAGCCCATTAGTAAAATGCTAATCATGTTTGGAACGTTAACCACATGCTAATCGTGCTAAATCAAGTTTAGCAATGTGCTAGCGACATGTTAATCATGTTAAAACATATTAACAACATGCTAATCATGATATAAACATGCAAGCAACATGTTAACTACTTGATAATCATGCTAGCGACATGTTAGTAACTTGTTAATCATGTTAGCAACATGCTAGTAAGATGCGAACACTGTTATGTATCTCTTTTTGTCTGACATACTGTATTTCCCTTAAAACATTCAAGCTTTAAGCTTTTTAAACTTCAATCTGTTTCAGACTGAAAATCATCAAACTTTTAAAACTGTTTAAAACTTATTCAAATGTTCAGACTGGGCTTTCTCAAGTCAACTTCAAAGTTTGTCTTCTCAAACTTTTAGTTATGTTTGAATTTCTTACAAAAATGAAAACACTTAAGCTGAGATGTAGTTTCATACCACGAGTGACCTGCTCTGTGTTGTCTGTCGGTGCGATGTCAGTTTAGCTCAGCTCAGCCATGTGTTTTTCACTGCGTGAGAACGTAAACAGTAGCTTTTGCGAAGGGTCAATTAGACATAATAGAATACCTGAAAATGATCAGATAATTTCAATGTGCTGCTATAATTTGGATTCAAACATGATCCGTACTACAATCAATGTAGGAAAAAAGATTGCATGTCATTCCATGTTGTAATGCTGTGCCAAACTATACTGTATGTATCGATACAGCCAGGGTGAATCTAGCTGTCAGAAGTCGACTTTTCTGCTTCAAGGCTTCACATGCTTTCACTTTTTATGATGCTGTAAGAGAAAAACACTGACTTGCATTTGCACTGCATGACAACGTGCCGAAAACGGTGGTGCTGCGCGTTCACAGGTGAATAAATGACGTGGATTGTGCTCTCATGGCTTTAGTTTACCGAAATATTAAAACACATGATGGATAGGTACTAGAATGGCAAAGTTTGCTCAAAACAACTGTTATTTTCACTGAGATAGCTTAAATTAAATCAAATGTAGTGAAAGTGTTTATACGTGCACCCATATATTAATATTGTATTTTTTTTATTTCTTTAATTTCTGTCACCATACCCTTAATCATGTTTTCTTTTTCAAATATTTCATTTGGATTTGTCACAACGTCCAAAGGGCTGTAAATCTCAACTTGTGTGCGTGTGTATATATACGATTTATTCAGTTTCTTTCTATGGATTTCATTCTTTCAGACTGCAAGTTTGGACCATAGCGCCTTTTTCTCGTACTGTTTAACGGATTTAAATGGACCACGGCAATACCGAGAGTTTCAGGAATGACGTTTTCTCTTTATTTCGTGGATTTTCAGTTTGTGGATCCGAGCACAACATGTCTAACCGGATAAAGAATGATTAAAAAAAAAAAACATTGTGGGATTCATGAAGCGGCCAGAACAAAAAGTATTTGACTGTTTTCTTCAGTATTAATGTGTTTTAAGTCCAGGGGAAGACTTTCTTGAGTTGTTTATTAGTATGTTCTTGGGTGAATTTCATGAATGCTTTTAAGAACTTGTCCAGGTCATATTTCACTCCCAACCAAAAGAGAGAAAAAAATATTTTGCATAAAGTTTTAAAGGAATAGTTCAGCAAAACGTGAAAATTAGCTGAAAATGTATTCACTCTCAGGCCATCTGAGATGAGTAAATGTTTATTTCTTCATCAGGTTTGGAGAAATCATTTATCACTTGCTCACCAATGGAAATGAACAGGTGCCGTCAGAATGAGAGTCCAACCAGCTGATAGAAACATCACAGTAATGCACACAACATCAATTAACATCTTGAGAAGCCAAAAGCTGCGTGTTTGTTAGAAACAAATCCATCATTAAGAGACATTTTAAACCGTTTTAACTCTCATTCTGACGGCACCCATTCACTGCAAATGTGAGTAAACCTTAAAAGTGGAAAAAAAATTGCTGAAAATGTATTTGCCTTCAGGTCATCCAATATGTAGATGAGTTAGTTTCTTCATCAGATTTGGGGAAATGTGGCATTACATTACTTTCTCACCAATAGAAGTGAATGGGTGCCGTCAGAATGACAGTTGACAACTGATGATAGAAACATCACAGTAATGCACACAACTTAAGTCCATCAATTAACATCTTAAGAAGTGAAACAAAAAAGAAGAAACAAATCCATCATTAAGATATTTTAAACCATTTTAACTCTCATTTTGATGGCACCCATTCACTGCAAATGTGAGTAAACCTTAAAGGGGAAAAAAATGAAAATTTGCTGAAAATGTGCTCACCCTCAGGCCATCCGAGATGTAGATGAGTTTGTTTTTTCATCAGATTTGGAGAAATGTAGCATTACATCACTTGCTCACCAATGGAAGTGAATGGGTGCCGTGAAAATGAGAGTCAAAGCAGCTGATAAAAACATCACAATAATCCACAAGTAATCCACACCACTTCAGACCATCAGTTAAGATCTTGAGAAGCCAAAAGCTGTCTTTGGAAGAAACAAAACCGTTTCAAATGTCCTTTTGACGGCACCCATTCACTTGTGAGCAAGTGATGAAATGCTACATTTCTCCAAATCTGTTTTTGGTTGAAGTATTCCTTTATTTTTGCCTTGTGACATTTTCTTGAATATTAACTACATTTTTGCATAAAATAAATAAATAAATAAATAGATAGTAAATTTAATATGTTTAGATATTTTGTTCGTAATTTTTAAATAGCTTTTAATTCATGGAAGTTACTTTTTTTTTTCCTGTATTACAGTAATAATAATTACCTTTTGAGAATATTTATGTTGGGAAAACTTTTAATTTCCATGAAAATATTTTCGCAATGCAAAAACGTTAGTGGTTTTGCTTTAAGTATTATTATTTTTAAGTTTTTGAGTGAAATATGACCTGTGTGTGTGACTGTCTTTATATGGGCTGTTATAGTATGAAATTGTGTAAACACTAGAAGAAAGTGTTGAATGTACCATACTGTATATGGCCCTTATTGTACATAATCTGATTTCTGACTTTAACAACTGTACGTAGCTCATATGGCTGCGTTTGAAATTAAAATGTTTCTGCACCCTGGATGTATTCAGTGGACTGTATATATTAGTTTTAATGTGAAGCACGGACATCTGTCAGTGCTGTTTTTTTCTTTTTCTCTTTTTTCTTCTTCTTTTTCTTCTTCTTTTTTTTTCTTTAGCACAGTGTAACCAGTCGTGGATGAATCGTTTGCTTTAATTATGTTCATTATCATCTACAGTGCCATTTTCTGAAGAATTAGGTTTGTTAGATCGTTCGTTTGTTTGTTTTTGTATTACATGCTGGGTAAGTTTTATTTTGATTAAACTTTAAGTTGATATTACAAACAATGAAAGCAAAATCCTGTTTTAACCACTAATGCATACTCGTTGTAAAAGAAATGCTGTAATTATGTATAAAGCTTTCTTTTGTAATAAAAGAAAGATTTGAGAATAATTTTACACAAGCTGGACATTGTCAGTCATGCATTTTAAAATAGTGTAAGTATTTGTTTTTATGTAAATCAGTCATATTGTTCATACTGCACACTACTTGTAGTCAGTTCCCTGTGCATAGTATGCATATTTTTGCTTCTAACTATATGTACCAGAATTTAAATACTGTATCACAAAATTTAATGCACTTGACTTTACATTTCAACTTTACAGTTTCTGAATGCTGTCAAATTGACCAAACGTCCAACACAATTTAATATACTTGCAACAGCCAAAAATAATGTTTGCTCAAAATGAACTCACCCTCAGGCCATCCAGGGTGTAGATGAGTTCGTTCAGATTTATCAGATTTGGAGAAATTAAGCCTAGCTTCACTTGCTCATCAATGGAAGAGAATGGGTGCCGTCCCAAAAAATTAGAGTCCAAACAGCTGATAAAAACATCACAATGATACACAAATAATCCACAACACTCCAGTCCTTCAGTTAACATCTTGTAAAGTGAAAAGCTGCATGTTTGCTAGAAACAAATCCATTATTAGGACATTTTAACTTTAAAACATCACTTCTGGTTTAAATAAGCCCAGCTAACAATTTTTGGTTCCCAGAACATTGTTTTTATGGTTTGTTTTTGGTTAGCCAGGAAACATTAACATTATCTAACATTAATCTAACATATAATATTCCCAGAATGTTACTTTTTCGTTCCCATTAGTTTTTGGTTTGTACAATGTTATTCTAACATTAATCTAACATTCCCTTAACATTACTATAGTTAAGGGAATTACTACCCAGATAGCACACGTACGTCTGCAAGATGTCTGTTAAAGATCTCTCAATCTGGAAAGCATCTGCTTTGTACAAACATTTGACAGATGTCTGTAAGATGTCAGTTTGACATATATTCTAAATCATCTAAAAACATCTAAAAGACATCTATTTGACATCCGATAGGAAACAGATGAGCAAACTATGTAACAAGTACATCTTGCAGATGTAAATGTAGACGTCAAATAGACGTCTCTGAGATGTACGTGTGATATCAGGGTACAGGTTCCCTGATAGCACACGTACATCACAGAGATGTCTTTTTGACGGCTGCAAGAAGTATTTTTTGTGATTTAGAATGTTTGTAAAACTGATATCTTACAGACATCTGCCAGATGTTTGTACTGTTGTGTATGAAAAAAGGGACATTTATTTGACATCTGCATTTACATCTGCAAGACTCAGATAGACGTCTATTAGATGTCTTTAAGATGTTTATGAAGTTTATGATGTTTAGAATGTATGTAAAACTGACATCTTACAGATATACAGGTGTTATCTGGGTTTGTGTTTGGTTAGCCAGGAAGGTTTTCTTAATGGAAATATATATACATTTATACAACAGTTCTTTCTGGTCCTCAAATCTGATTGGCTGAAAAGAGTGCAATATTAGAGTGATATTAGAATTGCAACAGCCAGTATCAACAACAAACTGTATCATTGTAATGGGCTCATCTCTGTATTGCTGTAATCATCCTGGCCAGCAGGGGTCACTCTCCTTGAACCCTTTATGTCATATTCCCTCCACAACTGCAGATGGCTCTTGCGTCATGAACTTTAGTCTCTCCACTCTTCCAGATGGTGCTATTGCCCTGTATCATGCTCAGTGTCCTGCTAATCAGCTTTCATTTCCCACACCTGTGTTTGACCCTTTATAAGTTTGTTCATTCCCTGTTATTGTGTTCAGTCTTCAGCCTATTCTTCCTGTGTATCTAGTTGCCAGTTCTCAAGGTGAGGTTGATTGTTTTTGCATATTTTGGACCCTTGTGTCTTTCTTTATTTGGTGGAAGCTCAGTTCTCTCTATTTATTTTGTACTTTGATTTTCTAGTAAAGACTATTTTACTTTTTGAAGAATCAAGTCCCTTGGCTCTTTTTTTCCCCTTCTCCCAAAACAGCTTATACTACTGTTTCAGCTATTAAAATTGTTAAGTTTTGTATGTAATGACAAAGTGATTATATTTAGTTTAGTGTTTTTATTACGTTAACTTAGAAAAAAGTTTAGAGCATTTTTTTTAAGTTTTTGTTTTTTTTAAAGTGACAACGACCAATCGGTGTGCGTGGCCGACAGTCATTTTATTCTACGTTTGATTAATTTAGCCTCTTAAATCAACACTTGACCTGCCAACAATAAAATCCATAGATATAAAACACTTCAAGCATAACACAGTGTTAGTTTAAATGTTTACTACCATGCCAGAACAAAGGCATTTTTAACAAAACAAAATGAGCAGGTTGGTACCTACATCACAACGACATGGAAAATCCAATACTAGCCGAATAATAATAATAATAAACAAATAATAACAATAATAAACAAACAAATAAATAAACAGAATGCAGAATGTCTTACCTCAAAAAACAAAACTTCCCAGAACATGACCATTCTTTTTTTCAAACAGTTATGAGCTAATGAAAAAAGCAAATCCCAAACGAAAAATGAGACATGGTTACAAGGCTAGAAGAACAGTCTCTTACAGAGCATCGTGAAGAAAAAGCACAGAATCCACAGAGGAAGGTTTTTAACCAGTCCTCCTTTCCTATAATTCTTCCAGCTGTGCTTAAGGCACGCTTGCTGCTACTGCTGCTACTGCTGCTGGCAGGGACACTAAATACTTTGTGAGCCAGTCGTGACAGATGCGGCAGCGTGGTCTCGTTTTTACCACAAGCTCAGCACTTCTGTTCTGTCACCTTCCATGTTGGGTTTGAGGCGCAGGTAAAGGTGTACTTCATCGGTATCCTCCTCCTGCTCCACAATGTTTTCCCACTCTTCCTCAAACTCGGCCAGAGCTCTCTTCTTTACTGCGGGGCCAGCAGCAACAGATGCAGGCACAGCCGTGCCCACCGCTACATTAATCATAATTATAATTAAGCTATTGTTTAGGCCAAGGCCATCAGGCTATGATTCATACATTAATTTATAATTTATTAATAATAATTATTATCAATAATAATAATAATAATAATAATAATAATAATAACACATCTCACAAAAAAGAAAATCTCACCGGCTAATTGATCAATCATTTCTGCTGTCTCTCCCTCCTCTTTGAAGCGGGCTATCCGACGTCTCGCCAGCTGATGGATGTCATCCCTTTCAGCGTCAGTGAACATTCTTAATTGACTGAACGTAGGCCATATGAATATGGCCAGTTTGTGAAATGGTTGGATGTGGACTTTCTTCGTTATCCACTCAAGGTGTCGTGGGCAGATAATTGCTTGGGAAGGAGTGTCTGACAAATCTGGCTGGCAATGACATTTTAGTTTGTGTAGCCAGGGCACGATGAGGTTCAATGTCGGATATTTATCCCCCTCCAACTCCCTTGCACCAGGAAGGCAGCACATCTGACAACACATCGTGTAGTCACTTGCTCTCACCACGGCTCTTAAGTATCTCTTGTAACAGTAAACTGACTCAGTTGACTCCAGAGTGAGGAATAGGGTGCTGTGTCTGGTTTCTTCCATCTGTTTGACTGTTTTTGACAACTGGCTGGCCAGACCAGATTGCTTTAGATATTGGACTAAAGGTTTGGAAGCCTGAAGGTTCTTTGCTACTTCTGGGACAGATTCTGCAAGCTCATCCAACTTTAATGCATGTCGGAGGACAGTGTTGTATAAATTTAACCCCCTGATCGGTTACCCAGACAACATTATTCATTACCGATGAGTCAAAGCCAAGGACTGAGACTAATTGCTGCTGCAACTCTTTTCGATATTGTCTCCTGATTTGGCCTCTTTTGGGAAGCTTGTTGTGGTGAGTACCCTGCTCTTCATGTCAAATTGTGTTGTGTGATTGATATGTAGCTTATTTAATGGTAATCATCCATCCACATGTCAGTTGTCATTCCCACATTTATTAAAGACATGACCCCCTTAATCTCTTCAACCATGTCCTCTCTTTTAGAAGTCGCCAATTCTTTGCACTTTCGGGAGATTGTGGTGGGGTCAGGGAGCAAACTTGTAGCTGACAGACAGCCATGAGTTGCGCCCACATTTATCAGCTCGTGCTAACTGAATGAAACCGGTCCCTGATAAGGTTTTAAACGGCCATATGTCCATACAACAAAAATTCACACATTTAGCTGTAATTTGTGATTTCGCTGTAAAGGGAGTTGGCTTGGTGAGGAAATCACTCACTCATTTATTTGCTGCTGCTGCTGCCCGGTTCTCTACGTCCTTCACACTCAAAATGGCTTTGTAAATGGGATGATCTCGTTTTCTTACTATTGCAGCCTTGCAAGCTGTGCATTGTGCATAACCAGTTCACTCATCATTTAATGTTGTCACCACCTGAAAAGCTGACCAGAAGTATGCCTTTCTTCTAGTGTTCTTCACAGTTTTAAGTTCGCCATTGTCAATTCCATTGTCGATTGTTCTCCATTGCACATTAATCATCTGGAAACGTGTGTGCGTGTGCGTGCGTGAGTAGACTGTGTGTGTAATAAGTTATGGAATATATATATTTTTTTTTTATGTTTGGTTTGTCATAATCAAATTCTTATATGGTTTATTTTAATTTATGGATGTCTAAAATATAGAAAAAGGAGCAGCCTAAAACAAGCCCGATGCACTGTCCGTGTGTGAGCTATGATGTAAAAATTGGCCCAAAGCCCGGCCCAAGGGACCCATCGGGCTTGAGCTGAAATGCAGGGCTCTACAGAGGATTTATTACACAGTGTACTCTGGCCTTTCACCTTCAACCCAGTAGTTTTCCCCACTGAGAGCAGTAAGGTTGCCTACGTTATTACCCTCCTCACTGGCAAGGTGCTTGACTGGGCCTCAGCTCTGTGGGACCAGAAGTCACCACTTACCACAAACAGTCAACACTTCATTATGGAAATAAAGAGAGTGTTCCAACATCCAGCCAGTAATGGGGACGTAGATCACCGCCTGCTGAATCTCTCTCAAGGTACCCGGAGTGCAGCTGATTTTGCCATAGAGTTTCGTACACTTGCTACTGAGAGTGGATGGGATCAAAAAGTGAAGAGCAACCTTCCACCATGCTTTGTCCTCAGAGCTCAAAGACAAGTTAGCATTACAAGACCCTGCTCCTGATCTCGAGTCCCTCATTGATGTGGCTATCCAGGTTGATCATCACCTTAGAGAATGCCAGCTAGAGCGGCAGCGGGAGAAGAGCTTACTTCCTGTTAAATTACCTCCCCCTCTTGTTGACATGGAGGAACCCATGCAGCTGGGGGGAACTCGGATATCCCAGGTGGAACGCAATCCGAGGATGAGAGAGAGATGCTGCCTCTACTGTGGCAAGCCAGGCCACTTTCGCACTAACTGTCCTGAGCTTTTGGGAAAAGCCAAGTCTCGTCTTAGAGTAGGGGGGCCTGGGCAAGAATAGGAAGCATCCCCTACTCGGTGACCTCTGGCTTGACAATCCAGGCCACTATCACCCAGGGCCAGCAACATCATCAAGTATGTGGCTTTGTTGATTCAGGGGATTTAAGATGGCCCAAAGTCTTGCAATTCACCCTGTGACTCTTCAAGAACCCCTTAACATAATTACAGTTGATGGCAGCCCACTGGGATCGGGTCAGGTCAGTCAGTACACTCCACCTCTTCAGCTTCAGGTGGGGAACCACCAGGAATTGATACAGTTCTTCTTAATTCATACTCCTAAACTCCCTAAAATCCTCAGCTTCCCATGGTTGACTCTTCATAACCCAAATATTAACTGGTCCCGAGGAGTCGTCAGAGATTGGGGAACCAACTGCCATCTCTCAAATACTGCTTTCTACTGTTCCCCTTGGGCTTAAGTCTTTCCAAGAATCATTGTCAAACAATCCCCAGAGCAAATCCGTCTTTAGGCTCAAAGCCCCGTATAGTCTACGGCTGTTCCCAGGATGGAACCAGTCACTAGCAAGTCTCCACTGCACCCTCCCGAGTCGTCCTGAGTTCCCCCGGAATACATGGACCTCCTCGAAGTCTTCAGTAAAGCTGCCACACTGACCCCCACAGATCATACGACTGTGCTATTGAACTTATGCCAGGAACTTGTCCACCCTGCGGAATGCTTTATTCCCTCTCTGGCCCTGAGAGATTAGCTATGGACAAGTATCTGAAGGAAGCTCTGGATAGTGGATTCATCTGTCCTTCCACATCATCGGCAGGGGCTGTTTTTTTCTTTGTTGAAAAAAAAGCACAATCTCTTTGTCAAGCTGGAAAAGAGTGAGTTCCATGTCCCAGCTGTCTCATTCCTTGGCTTCCATGTGTCCATAGGCAGCCTTCAGATGGATCTTGGCAAGATTCGAGCAGTCTTGGACTGGCCCCAACCCACTTCAATCAGGCAGGTACAGCACTTTCTGGGGTTCTCAAATTTCTGTAAGAGGTTCATACGAAATTTTAGTTCTGTTGCAGAGCCTCTCTCCACACTGACAAAGAAGTCTAACAGGCCCTTCATATGGACCATGCTTTCAATACACTAAAAAAATGCTTCACGTCCGCCCCCATTCTAACACTTCCAGACCCAGAGCTGCCCTCCGTGCTGGAGGTGAAGCCTCTGATGGGGTAGGAGCAATCTTGTCACAGAAGAGTAAGAGTGATTACAAGCTTCACCCATGTGCTTTTTTCTCTCGCTGTCTTACCATTACACAGAGAAATTATGACATTGGAAACCTGGAAAGCTGTTGGCCATTAAGATGGCATTGGAGGAGTGGAGGCACTGTCTTGAGGGGGCCAAACACCCATTCATCATCTCGACGGACCACCAAAATCTCATCTATATTCGGGACACCAAGAGGTTAAACTCATGACAAGCCCGCTGGGCCCTCTTTTTTAACCAGTTTCATTTCACTCTCTTAAATCGCCCAGGATCCAAAAATCTCAAGCCAGATGCACTCTCGGGGCAGTTTGAGCTACCTCGGAAGGAGTCCTGCCCAGAACCCATCCTTCCCACATCCAGGGTGATAGCCTCCATCCATTGGGATATTGAGACAGCCATCAAGAAAGCCCAACAGCAACAGCCTGATCCAGGTAATGACCCTGTAGGGTGTCTCTTTGTCCCTAACTGTATGCGCTCTGAGGTCTTGCAGTGGGCACATGCTTCCCTCCTCTCCGGACACCCAGGAACCACTAAAACCTGCAAGCTGATCCAGAGGAAATTCTGGTGGCCCAAGTTACAGAGAGACGTTCAGGCATTTGTCTCTGCCTGTTCAGTGTGCGACCAGAACAAGAAGCCAAGGACCCACCTTCTTGGCTTACTGCACCCACTACCTATCCCGAGACATTCCTGGTCTCACATCTCCCTGGATTTCATCACAGGCTTGCCACCATCCCAGGGAAACATGGCAATTCTGGTGGCTGTGGATAGATTTTCTAAGACTTGTCACCTCGTACCTTTACCAATGCTCCCCACAGCTAACCAAACTGCAGAACTTCTGATGAAACGTGTTCAGAATCCACAGCTTTTTTATGACCGAGGGCCACAGTTTTCATACCGGTTTTGGAAGGTGTTTGGTCAACTCACTGGGTCCTCCATAAGCATGTGCTCTGGCTTTCACCCCCAGTTCAATGGCCAAACTGAGAGAGTAAATCAGGACATTGAGAAGACACTGAGGTGCCTAGTTGCTGATAGCCAATCCACCTGGAGCTCTTGACTAATCTGGGCTGAATTTGCTCAAAACACTCTGTACCATACTTCTTTAGTCATGTCCCCCTTTGAATGTCTCTATGACCACCCACCCCCCCCTCTGTTTTCTGGACAGGAGCCAGAGGTTGACGTCCCAGCTGCCACACAGCTCGCCCGTCATTGTCGACTTTCCTGGAAGAGGGCCTGTGCTGCCCTAGTGAGAGCATCCCAACTCCAACGGAGGCAGACTAACCAAAGCAGGAGGACAGGACCTACATTTCGCCCAGGACAAAGAGTGTGGCTCTCTACCTGAGATCTTCCTGCATTGGTCCCTTCAAGATCCTCAGAAAGATTAACCCGGTTTCCGTTTCGTCTGTTCCTACCCAGGTCTATGAAAATCCATCCTACTTTCCATGTTTCTCTTCATCCTGGCCAGCAGGGGTGACTCCCCTTGAGCCGTTTATGTCATATTCCCTCCACAACTGCAGATGGCTCTTGCATCATGAACTTTAGTCTCTCCGCTCTTCCAGATGGTGCTATTGCCCCATACCATGTTCAGTGTCCTGCTAATCAGCTTTCATTTCCCCCACAGGGTGTTTGACCCTTTATAAGTTTGTTCATTCCCTGCTATTGTGTTCAGTCTTGAGCCTATTCTTCCTGTGTATCTAGTTGCCAGTTCTCAAGTTGAGGTTGATTGTTTTTGCATATTTTGGACCCTTGTATCTTTCTCTATTTGGTGGAAGCTCAGTTCTCTATGTTTATTTTGTACTTTGATTTTCTGGTAAAGATTATTTTACTTTTTGAAGAATCAAGTCCTTTGGCTGTTTTTGCTCTTCTGTTATTGGGTTTAACTGTTGTGGAGTTAGCTCAGTGAGTAAATAAATACTTCTAGAGCACCAGAGACCCAAGTTTAATCCTCACTTTAAGCCGCCCTGTTATAATCATTTTATAAATATTACTGTTTTTGTGTCACAGAATGTAGTTTTAAGAGGTTTTTAGGCGAGAATGTACTTGTTTATAATTCAAAAATGCAGTTTGTTAGTAAAAATAGCATCCATTTGAAAATTTGCATAAATGTATTTGGACAAGTGAGCTCCAGATCATCAGCAGGCATTCTGCACTCATGAACCCATCCGAGAGCGCCTCACCTCGGCCAGATCTCCTGGAATTCACCACTGGATCTGATGTCTCTGTAGTGGTTATACACAAATTATAATTTGTTACAGGTAAATCTAAGGAAATTGTCTTTTGTCTTATTAATCTATTATTTGTTCCCGAGAAGATAGTTTTGGCAAAATCTCATATTTATGTAAATTCAATGCTGTATATCTGCCTCTGAGTGCTGCCTTTGTACTTTTGACTGAATTGCCTAGCAACTTTTATGATGTTGTTGGTTTGGTTGTTTATTAAATATTATTCATCAATCAATAATATTGTATGTAAATAATAGCATTTAATAATAGTGTTTAGTATTGAGAAACAGCATTTGTGTTTGTGATGGTGATTTTAGTTACATTGTTCCACCATGAGATGGCAACAAGAGACTGTTTTTATGAGTTAGCAGTAAAGACTTACACTGAAAATTAAATGCTATAAATGGAAGTTATTTTTCCAAAATCACCCTTGAACGATGAAAAGAAATTAACGTTACGACAAAGATAATATTTTCCTTAGCAGCTATTCAAACTAATGTTTATTGTGAATAAGACTGATCTGAAGAATGACTGCTGTATCAGATGCAGGTAATCACACTCGCTCAGTCCATCTCTCTCTCATTATACTCTCCATAATACAGTTTACAGAGCTTTTAATACAGTAATTGTCACACCCCTGTGGACTGTTTTGTTGGTTTTTTCCTATGTGTCCTTATTTGGTCTTTCCTGTTCCGTTTCTTATTATGACATCATTGTTTAATCACTCACACCTGTCCTTGTCTCATTAGCCTGGTTATTTAAGTTTGATTCAGTTCCTCGTTCATTGTCAGCCATGGCATCCCGGACTGTATGCTCCGCCGTGGCTCCCTGAGCTCCCTGACCCGCCATGGCATCCCGGACTGTGCGCTCCGCCATGGCTCCCTAAGCTCCCTGACCCGCCATGGCATCCCGGACTGTATGCTCTGCCATGACTCCCTGAGCTCCCTGATCCGCCATGGCTCCCTGAACTCCCCGATCCGCCCTGGAGGCGTACCTCCTCTCCCTCCTGTGTCTGCCCTGCACGAGCCTCCAGGGCGCCCACCCCCCTCCCCGGTGTATTTGTTACGGTGCGAGATGCGCCTTACGGGAGGGGGGAGTAATGTCACACCCCTGTGGACTGTTTCGTTGGTTTTTTACTATGTGTCCTTATTTGGTCATTTTTTTTTTATCACTCACACCTGTCCTTGTCTCATTAGCCTGGTTATTTAAGTTTGATTCAGTTCCTCGTTCATTGTCGTTTCTTAATGTCGTTTACTGTGGTTTTCGTTGTGTTAGCGTGTGGTTTCCCTGCTGTTCCTGTTCGTTCCTGTTCCCTTGTTTGGATGTTATTAATAAAGTCTTTTGATATTTTTTTTAGTTGTGTTTGCGTGTGGTTTCCCTGCTGTTCCTGTTCTTTCCTGATTCCCTTGTGTGGATTATCTGAATAAAGTGCATGTTCCTGATTTCCTCGTCCCTACTCCTCCTTCCCGCACACAACGCCTGACAGTAATCCAATAAGTTTCAATTAAGCAACTCAACATTCCTTTCTTACTAGGTCTAAAGTGACGTTTTGGAATTAGTAACGGAGGCTTGAGCTCAGCTGTTCATCTGTCAACTTTAGATTTGAATCTGTGGTGGAAGGAAGTAGTTCTGCACAAAAGAGGGCTTTTAAAGACACTCCGTTGTTATTTTATTTATGTATTTACACACTTGTGCCCTCGAACTGTTGTATAAATGCAGTATCACACAAGTAGACGTGAGATATGGCTGTATATCGGCACGGCTGTGTTTTGGCTGTAGGCACGAGGCCAAAACAATTGTTTTTGTACCTTTACACCCCCTGCTATAATGACAAGAACTTTCACTTATGCCAAAGGCATGTGATTATGACATCCAAAACATAAATTAGTTTACCAAGTTGTATTCTATAATATTCATCACGTTTAAATGAGTTTCCGTCTGTCCTTTTATCTTCTCCAGTCATGTCAAATTTCAGGATCATGATGGTGGGTAAAACTGGAGCTAGAAGGAGCACAGGAAACACCATCCTGGGACAACAAGCATTTATAGCATACTTATCTCCTAAATATGTGACTGGAAAATGCCAACAACATCAGCAGGCGGTAAAGGGGAAAAACATTGTCCTCATGTGTTTCTGACTGGACGTGAAATTTACAGATGAGGAGAAAAACACAGTGAAATGGATTCAGCATTAGAGCTATTAGTTTAGTAGCAGCAGCTGTAGCTTTAATTGCAGCCGGAGTTGTTCTCATAGCAGAAGGAGGTGAAATAGCTATGGCCCTACAAAATGGTACATGAGTTACAATTAGACTCAATTTAATGCCAAACTAACTACTGTACTCTGTACTAAATAGTAAATCCAAATATTTGTCTCATAATCTGATTAAATGAATAGAATCATTAACTGCAAATATTGCAACCATGAATGTGATATGTCAGCTATAAATAAAAACTGAAAAAAATAGCATTGTGTGCTATTTGTGATGTTCGAGTGCTTGACTGACATTTGCTTGGTTTAGAAAATACCATAAAGCTTATGATACAAAGTAAAAAATGTGTGACATTTGTTGTATATCATTTGGAAAATTCACAAAGATCTAGCAGATATTCAGCAAATAGTCTGCTAATACTCTGAGAGTTAGTTGACATGCAGGTGTAACGTTACTTATTGTCAACAGAATGTTAAAAATGGACCATCAAAATGAAGTTTTACTTACCATCTTCCTGCGGCCAGGTGAGTGTTTCATTATTTAGACAGGATATGACAGCTTGACACCTTCATTTGATCATAGATAGTTCTCTATAAGGTTTTTGTCAGTTTTAACTCAATAAAGTGGACTGGCAGTGACTGAATAATGCTTATTAGTCAGTTTATTATAGAGTCTGTTTATTAACACATTTTGTAACCGAAATGCATTACAATGATACAGGATCATAAATGTAATCTGAACAAAAGCAAAATGCAATTCATGTTTTAAAGTGCTCCTATTATGCCTTTTCAAATATGACCTTTCATGCAGTGTGTCATGTAGCTGTATGTGAACATAAACTATATGCAAAGTTGTGAAGCCGACAGTGCATGATAAATAAAGTTATTGTCTATCAAAAAAAAGAACCGGCTCACAATCGCCTGAACAAATCGTCAGGAATTCGAATCTTATTCTGTTACAGCTATATGTCACGAAGTAACACTTTGCATAACGGCTGCCCACGATCTACATCGCAAACAACCTGCCCACCCACAAACACAGTAAAACATGTGGTTTACGTCATGTCGAGAAGATGCTGTATCCTACGCTGTGAGAGTAAGTTGTTTCATATTCACTTCCAAAAGTTGAATCTACAAAGACTGTATTTTCTAGCGACCGTTCAAAATATGTAGTTGTGCATGTTATGTTGTGTAACAACCCTGCACATGTCTTGCTAACCAGCTAACTCACTCACAACATAGAGGTGTGCCCGGTTCGCTTACATGAGCAAATTACAAACACTTTCCACGGTAGTCTGTGCTAACTTGTCAATCAGCCACTTCAACCGTTTCACCGTCAAACTCCGGCTCGAATTGTTATGGTAAAATCAATTCCATCTTTTCTATGTATTGACAAGTCTTCAGGGCTGTCATTCAGTTATGGCAATGGGTGTATCCGATACGCGCTGTACACGGTAAACCAATCATAAAGGACTGTGCCCTCTGACCATTCACAGCAGTGAGAGCTCACGGAAAGCAGGGGTTTAGAGAGACTGATTTTTCGAGTCGTTTACGAATCATTTAGAAATAAAATGGCATAATAGGAGCACTTTCATACAAAATTTAAACCACGCAACAATACAGATTCATTTAAGACATTAGCTGCTCATTTACTTGCTTTTTAAGTTTAGTTTTATATGTAAATTCACTATACTAATCAAAACTTTTATTCTTTATTCATGCAAATACATTTTGCTGTTTATATATTTTGTATTTAAAGTACAGTACAATATTTAAAGTAAACTGTAACATGGGTCTTTACAGAAGAATGTACATTAAATTAAAGATATAATTGTAAAGTTGTAAATCTCACACAACTATAGGATTCCATAGAAGTCATTTATTTCCTTTTACCATGAACACATGAAATAATTTTCAGGAGTTTCCAGTTTGTTTTTAAATTTGCCATAATTTACTTGAAAATATTAAACTAACTATTTTGAGAAAAGTGTAAATATATGCTTTTCACCCTCCACCAATTGGGGAAAAAATAAAATAAAATAAAATAAAATAACACTTTGGTTAAAATTTCTCAATGGTAGTGTAAAACAACACCCATGTTTCCTCGTCAAAGGCGAGCAGTTTCAGCGCACGTCCCTTTAAATGCTAATGAGCTTCACTCACCCTGCCCCTCTCTTCTGTGCAGTGATGAGTCGTTCTCTGAGAGACTGTAAACTTTAGCCACATTTAGCTGTGGAACTTGTTAGCTAGCACTTTACTAGGAAAGCTGATTTGCAAAGATTTATACAAAACCCTTATACTCAATTCTTTTGTATGTGAAGCTGGATCACGAATGATTCACGCAAACATAGACACATTGGGAGGTGCATTCCCTTCAAAAATGAAAGTAACCCACTGGGTCTTCAACGGCTCAGATGTCGGGAGTAAATGACGACTATGTTCATTAGGGTGGGTCTAAGGTATGACAATGTGTCAACAGAGTCAATCAACTATCATGGGAGCGGTCCTGGTTTGTGTGACGTCACACAGCCAAGAATCAGAGAATGGCTTGATTTAAGAAAGGGGTTATAATTTTTAGAGATTAAAAAAAAGAACTGTTTTTTTATCATTATAGGGTGGTGTGTACACACACTGCTAACACACATTTATGTTCGAACAACATGTAAAAGTGAACTTTGCATCTGATGACCCCTTTAAAGAAGACTAAATAAAACAGTTCTAAAACATTTTTAGAAAGGACTGACAACTCTGACATTTAACATCCAAACCCATTGATTCTGTTTTATACAATAATCTGTATATGAATGGCACTTAAGCAGTATTTATTACTTTCTGAACGTGATGTTATAGTCATCGGTGTTGTTTGATGCAGCAAAGACATCTGAAGAACTTCTTGTACTGCTGCCAAACCTGGACAAGAATGAGACGAGAGATCAATTTAACCTCTGAAACTCATGAACCAGAATGGAGTTTGTTTAGAATAAATAAATAAGAAAAAGAGGCTTTTAGAGACTAGATTTGCATTTTTAGAAATAAATATTCATGCTTTTCTTTTTTGAACAGTTGGAGTTTGAACAGTCATGGTTAATTTGAACATTCAGTCACAGTAAGAAAACGGAAAAGTAACAGTTTAAACAAACTGCCTCTGACATTCCACAGGTCACCAAAATAAGATCATGGACCTCAGTGAAAACATCCAGATTATACATGTAAACTGAGTGATGTCTGACCTCATTATTGAGGACACAATAGATCAGGAAGATGAAGGTTCCCTGCTGGGAGTTCAAGATCAGGAAGAGGATCTCCAGCTCCTTCCTGCCATTAGTGAAGAAACCCAGAATCCAGGGGCAACCAAGAACCACAAACTGAGCCAGTGTTTTAAACACCATAATCCTGCAGAGAAACAGACAAAGAAAGAGTTAATGTGTCTTTACTGACTATATGTGGTTTTCTATAGAGTGATTAAATTATAACGTTACTTGGTTTGTTTCATCTGTGAAACTTCAGCATTGAGACTTTTGAGAGTTGAGTTCAGACTGATGAAGATCTTGATGAAGAGAAGTGTGTTTGACTGGAAAGTAAAAGAGTAATTTATCAGCTTGTTTTCCTTTAAATATAAAAAAGCATAAAAAAGAAATGAGAAATGTGTTTACTGCTAGTATGACGCAAACAGGACCCAGAAAACTCCAGATGAAGCCTTTATCTATTTTAATCCAGCAGCTGTTTAGAGAAAAATCAACATAATAACTCAATGAATTTGTCAGAAAAGCATTTCTGGTGTTGGAAATGTCACAAAAGTCCAGAGCTGCTTTATTTTATTCTAACCAAATTAACTTAAAAACAACAACAACAACTCACCGTTCGCTGCCGTAGCCTTCAGGAACCAGACCGACAGAGACACACACCACAACCAGAGCAATCAGATATCCAATCACACACAGGAATCCACTGCTAAGCACCTCCCTCTTTTTGGAGCTGATCTGTGATAGGTTCTTCACACAGATGAAGAGCATCACAGCTTCAATGAACATCCACACAAAGCCGGAGAGAAAGAGGAAGTGCAGAAGGCCTGAGATCACGGCACACAACACCTGGAGACCATGAGAGACGGTTATGATGATTCTCAGTGAGGCTGTGCTGAGCTGTAGGGCTCCTTCATCATTCTCACCTGCTGAGGACGTATGAAGCTCAAGAAATGCTGTGTGAGCAGAAACAGAAGATGAGCCAACAGAAGACTGATGCAGATGTTGATTCGAGCCACATTATTCACTCTAGAACTCCATTGACAAAGGGCAAAGGTCAACAGGGCCAAACTGAAGAACACCAGCCCCACGATCACACACACCAGATTCAACAGTTCCAACAGTTGAGAGCTCTGAGAAAAAATGTCAGAGTACATGAGTGCCAAATCTGTGCTGTTCTTCAGTTTCTTTAGCAATGTTCTCGTACCTCTGGTGGACGGCTGGTTTGCATGATGAGAGCAAATGTCGACAGATGAACACAGGAACACACAGTGTAGCTGCTGTTGGTCTTTAAAACAGAACAACCATCTACAATCCACTCGCTGATATTCCAGTAAACACAGGACAGAGAACTGGTGGGATCAAACTCCTGCAAAAACAAGAATGAACAGGCATAAAATATCAGAACACTGAATATTTGATGTTTTCAGATGTCGACAAAAACACATTTCAGTCTCTCACTCTGATGTGTCTGAAGGTGAAGTTGACTGGTTTGGTGAGTTTAGTGTTGTTGGTTTTGGGAAGAGTAGCTGAGATCACAGTGGACATCATGGTTTTAACAGTGTCATTTGATGTGTTGAAGAAGTCTGGCTTCAGTAGATTCTCCATCGTGCTGTAGCTCATGAAAGCCACAGCAGCTGATCCTGTGTGACAGAAACAGAAAAAGAAACTTACATTATACTATATGTTACAATAACAACAGCAACCAAAAAAGTAAGTAAAGATGGTTTAGTGGTAATGGTATGATGGATCTTCCAACATTTTTAAAATCAAACTAAAACATTTGACATACTTTCATTGGTGTTCTTGGCGATCCCAATGAGATCGATGTCCACAGAAGAATTTGTTGTGTCAAGTTGTGGGATTTTATTTAAGGTGACATTTGGTCCAACCATGAAGACTTGACCCTCTGATTAAACACAAACTAGCAGTTATGTGCTATTTAGGCTATTTGATTGAGTGTGTGTGTATATATATATATACATATATACACTCACACATACATACACACACCATGCACACACAAATAGCAGATCATGCTGCACACACTCAAAAAAAGTGAGGAGAACTAACTTGTTGTAAATGCTGCCCGGTGACTTTTAATAGTATAATATGGGTTTAAGATGCTCTTTTAGGGTTATCGGATCCTGTGTATAGTGCTCAAGTCGAGTAGCACCTTAGGGAATGTGTGCCTCTGTATTTGGATTCTAACACTCGAGGGCATATTCTGCTTTCACGAGTTATGCTCTCATTGTGATGAGTCACGACATCTAGGCTCTGCTCGCGTATGTTCCTATTCCTGAGGGATGCGGGAGACAGCATTTGTGTCTTGTGGCCCGGTTCTGCCATAGCCATGACACAGTTCATCTTATCTCATGGCCGCCGCTTTGATCTGCTCGATCTCTCTCTAAACGGGTTGTCAGGTGCCTCTCTAATATGCATGTTATTGTTTGTTGAGCCTCACTGAGTGTGAATATATTCAAATACTCTGCCTAGACTGTGCTCTCTCCCCTTCTAGGTTTTAAGTAGATGGCCCACTTTCGTCGTCTGGGCAATCTATAACTGCTGTTCGAGGATAGCTGTGTCCAACCCTCTAGAGTTATGGCCACTGCTTACATCAGGCTTTGATCTCAGACGAATGATGTGTATGTGTTCACTCTTCAGCAAATCATTTATTGATTTCCCTCTTGTGAGCTCCTGGTCAATAATACAGTGCTTCGCTTTCATTTCAGAGCTGGATTACAGAGAGTTGCACTTTTATTTCATCCCTTAATGCTTTAACATTACGAAATTAGGGTGATATGATGATATGTGTTGATCAGCTGGCTGAGATCAAGCATATTTGGGGTGTCGAGTGCCTAGAACATACAGGTGTATTGACTCAGCTCATCAGGGAGGCAAGAGAGGGCAGAGGGGAGCTGACGGTAATTTGGTTAGATCTGACAAATGCATTTGGCTCAATACCTTAAACGCTGGTAGAGGTGGCACTGGAGAGATACCATGTACCCTAAAAGGTGAAAAAGCTAATCCTGTACTATTACAACAAGTTCAGCTTAAAAGTCTCTGCTGGCCCATTGCCTTCGGACTGGCACCAATTAGAAATAGGAATCAAGTAGGAACTGCCGCAAATTAGTGTTGAAAAAAAGGGAAAATGACTGATAAGTTTCGCTTTAGGTTGGGAGAAGAGCTAATCTTATCTGTCACAGAGAAACCAGTGAGGAGTGTTGGAAATGTCTTCAGCTGCAGCCTGAGAGACACAGACTCCATCAAGGCCACCACAGCTGATCTGGGGAGGTGGCTGAGAACTGTGGACAAGCCTGGGCTTCCAAGGAAATTCAAGGCCTGGATCTACCAGCATGGAATCCTCCCAAGAATTCTTTGGCCCCTCATCTATGTAGGATGTCAGAGTGAATCAGACAAATTGAAGATCCGATCAGAACATTGTTGAAACCAAAGAGCCAAATTTCACAAAGACGCCCAAGCTAACCAGATCACGTCATAAACCTGTCCATGATACCCTGGTGCCAACCAGCCTGAAGTAAGCTTAACCAACCAACTCTTTCACAGCTTTGAACAATTTGCATCATGAACACAAAAGAATACAATTATTGATAATTCCAACTCAGGAAGAAGATTGTCCATTTTGGGGCAAGAAACCCAAGATTAATGGTCAAAGATACAGCACATCAGGACCATCGCATGAGAAAACTAAGAACCAGAGTTCCTTCTAAATTCTTTTGTTCCTCAGAACATGCCCTTAGTTCACAGAATGACAGAGAGACTGTCTTTCTACATAAATATGCACCAAAATGATGCTTAAAAGCACTTATAAATGAACATCAGACCATTGCATAACTCCCTAATATGTATGTAACCCACACATTTGTCTATTATGTTCTAATCACTCGATGTGTATGTCCTTTTAATAATTATTGAATAGCTTAATGGTTTACATTTTTGTTTGGTATGTATGAGTTTGAAAATTCATGCTTTGAGCGTTCCACCAAATCGTGTCCAAATTATACTCTGCAAGAGCGGGAAAATTGACTGATAAGATAACGTGCTGATTTATGTTTTGGGAGGAGAAACATAGCAATATCCCGAGTTCAGACAACATCTAATTGGTCAAGACACCATTTTGGGATGTGTCCAAAGCTGAGTTTAAAACCAATGGACACCATAAAATTTTACTTTTTAGTAACGGTTCTTAGCCCTAACTTTCAGCCATGCTTTTAGCTATTGGTGTTTGCCATCACTTTTGCTGCAGCTTTTTGCATTCTTTGAACGCTTCCTGGCTTGCATGCCAGGCACTCCTCTAAAATGAAAACATGAGGAGATTGTCACATTTCTTTCTTTTACTTTAATCTTTTTCTTTCCTTTGAGAGTTTTGTGTTCTAAGTTAAGTTTTGCTGCTAACCCGTGTCTCAGACTTCGTGCCCGCCTCAAAACTTCAACCAGTGTACACAACTGCATCCTCCAGCCAGGGAGGAATTTATTGTTGCATGGTCATGAAAACACCTACAGTATTCGGATTCGGAGGATGCTGAAGTGTCCGGAGCAGGCATTATCCTGAGGACAGGGAGGAAGTGGAAGGAAGGATGCAGTCCAGCAGGCAGAAGCTTGGCTAAGTCACAAGGCTCTCCTCGGTACGGTTGCACAGGGCAGGGCTGGACTTGGAAGCTTTACACCAACCTGATCCAACACTGCCAATGAGAAGGAAAGGCAGAGTTTAGTGTAGGTGGAGGTGTGTCCTTCAGTGGGGTAAGAATGAGAAAGTAGTTTTTTCAGCAATGCGGAAACAGGGTGAAGTGGGAGCAGGCAATGGAACGGAACGTGACCAGGCAGGACGTATATAAATGGAACCCACAGAGAATCAAGTTTCTGATCCAGGGGGGAATGACATCCCCCCTTGCCCAACCAACTTGTTTGTCTGGGGCAAGGTAGAACCTCCAGCATGTGCCCTGTGTTTCTAAGACAGGTACTCATTTGTCAAGGAGGGTGAGCAGCCCATAAGGAAAAACAACTCTGTTGGCTTGCTCTTCACAGCACAAGACTGATCAAAGACAGTTGACTTGTACAGGCAGCTGAAAATTCCAGCACACACCACCGAGACCATGCTTAGACTGGACATCATCCTGGTCTCGGAGTTCACAAATCTGTTCATTTTACTAGAGTTAACTGTACCTTGGTAGGAGAGGATAAAATGGGCACAGGAGAGAAGGTGGGGTATATATGAGGAACTGTTAGAGGCCTGCCATGGGAATGGGTGGGAAACTAGGTGCATGCCAGTGGAGGTGGTTTGTCGAGGGTTTGCAGGTCATTCCCTCAGCAAAGCTTATAGGATGCTGGGAATTATGTGGGCAAGTCGAAGAAGAGCTATTAATAACAGCATGGAGGCTGCAGACTGGGTGTCAAGATGACTATGGCTAAAAAGGGGAGATGTGTGGGGACAGCAAAACGCCACTTGGACACAGGCCAAGGCTTAATCAACCCCGGTCTGGTCACCTTGAAAAGGGCATTGAAAGACTTCCAGTTCAGCTGGGGAAAGCGGTGCTCAAACCGTGCTTTGCTTTGACTGTCAATCACTGGTGTTAGCATTTCAATATTTTTGTGAATGTATGAGCTATGTTCTCATTTAAAATTTTAACAGACAGCTCCTGAAATGGGTCATACCACTGATATTACCAGAGCACTCAGCAGTTTAAGTAAATACAAAACTTGATAGAAGTTTTATTAAGATTTAAGATTATTTTTTAATAAACCTTTTATTAAGATTTATTTCCTTATTACTTGTATTATATATTGTATTATAAGTTCAAATGGTGCCAAACCTTACTTATACCCCACATTATTTTTTACTGGCATCTTTCTATGCACACTGTTTTAAATCCTCATTTCTTTGATAGCTAGTATGTTTAGCATGGTGTCAAACATGACAATTTATGAAATCAATATCATATATTGCTTCAAAATGACTATAAAACATTAGTTGTGTTTGAAATAACTTGCTTCTGTGGTTTTAAGCTGTTCATAATATATTATTTTATAAAATTCTTTACTGTGATACAGGGTATGTCAAAAAGGTTTGCATCGCAATTGTGTGTTTATTGTTTTCATGTTTCATCAGTCAAAGCATCTCTATCTGCATGTTATTCAGCTGTAGTGTTACTTGATGTGTTTGTCCATATAAGGTATTTCCTGGAACGTCATAAATGTAATAAGTCTCACTTGTGAAACAGACATTACGCAAAAGTGTTTAATGCTTCATAATGCTCAAGTTGCCTCATTTAAAGTAAAAATAGAAAAAAATAATACTAAAGTAATTTGCAATGCAGTAACTTGAGTAGCTTTTCAGCAAACTACTTTTTGATTCTTACTTAAGACATATTATTTTTTAGCACTCGGCTGGAAATGCTGTTTGTGAAGTTGTTTAATTAATCATATCTTGGGAGATTTAATGTCTGCTTGCCCTGGAGGCCGGTAACTGAGGGAGACATGGAGAGCCTCCAGGGCGGAGACAGTTCGGGAAGCCATGGTGGGTCAGGGAGCTCGGGGGACCATGGCGGAGGAGACAGTTCATGAAGCCATGGTGGAGCAGACAGTTCGGGCATATGGCCCCCCAAAAAAAAATTCTTGGGGGAAATTACGGTATTACAGGCTCGGGAGAGTGCTCTGGAGGCGCAGACACTGGAAGGCGCTCTGGAGGAACTGGCACTGGAGGGCTAGACAGGACCAGCAGAGACATAGGAGACTCAGGAGGGCTGGATGGGACCAGCGGAGATGCAGGAGAGTCAGGAGATGAAGGAGAGAGGATAGGGGCAGTAAACTGCAAGGGGAGCACCATGTCCATTAACTGGACAACGAGACTTTGAATCTTCCTTTATTTAAACTGTTCTAATTTCAAAGTTGAAGAAATAAAGGACAAGATTAATCAGTTCGATCAGGGAATAGTCACACAATGGAAAATTGCAATGGATTGTCTCGTGGTCCAGCCCCAACTGAAAACACGCACCTAGAGCAGCGTCGTGCCAGCTCAGCTGGTTAGCAAGCTCGAGGAATAGCAACCTCCGACCGGCCTGATGCAAACCCCGAATCTTGTCCTCAGCAGTCACCTTTATTGGTCCGGTCTTCTGTCAAGTTACGTTGTTGGGGATCGCAGGAGATGCAGAGATATAATTAAACAGTCTTTAATAAAAGTGAACAGAATGGGAAAACAAAAACTCAGGAGCTAGAAAACACACGTAAGAAACTAGTAGACCAGACGAAGGGCAACTGAACAGGAAGGATCTAATATACACAAGATAATTAATAACAGGTGAGGGGCTATTTAACAAATCAAACTGAACAAGAACAGGAAAATGACCAAATAAGGAAAACAGGAGCTAAGGCTGGAGGGAAAACATGGAACACAAAGTCCACAATCCTGACACTAAGGCTGCGTCCGAAAGCCTAGTCAGCTGACTTGCTGCCTCGCTGCCTTATCAGGCAGTGATTTCGAAGGCTGTAAAGACAACTCTAGAAGTAGTTTCGGACAGACTTCAGAGGCAGCAGAATGTGACGCCGTTGCTAGGTTACCTAACGGTTAAGTTGTAGATTTTGTAGAAAAAAGGATCTTATACAGTTATATAAACCGTATATATAACTGTAAAGCCATGTTGGCCAATCAAAGACTCGCCTCATGTAATCAAAGGAGATAGCGGTGCACAATCTGATGTTAAACAAATAAGATAACACTATGACGTCACCAGCTACATGACAACACTGCAACTGGGCTTTCTGAAAATCTTCACCCTGTCAGGAGTTTTCAAAATGGTTCAGTTTCAGTGAACTGATACTGTGTTTGTGTGTGGAGGAATGACCAAACCGCATAGAAAGAGCAGTGGTTTTAAAAATACCTGTGTTTGTGTGAACAGGGCAATAGTGCTTGTGTTTCTCTTTCCTTCAGTGATTCTGTGTTTCCTGCTTTCTTATAAAAGTTTATAACTCTACACAAGTAAACAGTTATTGCTGCATTTGTTGCTGTCTGACTCACCCCTGCTCTCTTGATTAAATCACTGATATCATATGTAAACTGAGTTTCATCATCAATAATAATGGTCTCCACTTACCAACAGTAGCAAGAGTAAAACTGACATTGTCACTTGTGACTGTCGGCTTCACCAATGTAGAGATGAGTTTTTCACTGGTTTTTAACATGCGGTTTCCATAGGAGGCTAGTTCAGTTGGTGTTGTTGATGATAATGACTCTAAAATCTTCTCTGAAGCGTTGAAGGCCACAGTCAAAATGTTTGTCACAGTCTAATTCAATGATCAGATAAATGCAGTTCAACAGAGTTACTGTACATGTAAATGTCAAGAAAGCCAGACAGCACTGCTATGTCAGTTATTATCCAAATTAGATTTGAAGATTTCATGATTTTCTTGATCAGGCACTTACATTCAAAGGAAGCACTTGAGCTGTAATGTTCTCGATCTGCTCAAGAAGATTTTGAAAACATCCTCCAGAGGTCTGACTCTGAAATCACAATCAAGCTTTATACGGTAAATAAAACACACTCTGTGATTTTAATCATGCTTTGCAATATTAATAGCAAACAAATGTAATTTTGTGCATGTGATCATCAGCAATAAATAGAAAAGCACATTCATTCAGTCATTCATTTCAAATATCTGCCAGTGCACATCTTATTGCACTGATCTATGGACTGTAATTGTCAGAGCTGTGAGGCCAACTATAATATGTACATTTTAGAAAATCAACTTCAGAAACTCAACTTACTGTGCATTCTTCCTGCAGTGTTATATTTATACCTGCAATGACAGAAAACAGCACAAAGACAATATTAAAACAAAACCACAAATTATATGTTATTTGTGTAATATTATAAAAGCATAGATCAAAAATAAATGATAAATGTGACCATGAATATGGAAGCCCTAAGATTTTTTGTTTGTTTGTTTTGTATCTCTGATTTTTAATTAACAATTTTTTGTCCTTTCCCATTTTTTTCTCTCTCTAAATAAATAAATAAATAAATAAATAAATATAATAATAATAATAATAATAATAATAATAATAGTAACAACAACAACAATAATAATAAAAATAATAATAAATATAAAAAAAACAAAACAAAACTGACTGTACTTATTATTAGGGGCCAAGCACTGAAGGTGTAAAGACACCTATTATATCCCTTACAACTGTTTACAACATTGATAATAAATCAGCATGTTAGAATGATTTCTGAAGGATCATGTCCTGGACACAAAAGACTAGAGTAATAGCTGATAAAAAAAAAGCCTTGATGAGCATAAGAGACTTCTTTAAAAATATTAAAAATCATACTGATCCCAAACTTTTGGACGGCAGTGTACCTTGTAAATGACACTTTATATGAACTGTATTCACATTGAAATATTGTAGATGCCTACATTTAACAAAAGTAATAAAAATAGAAAAGAAAAAAAAAAACAAACATTAAGGCATCTACTTTTATTCACCATATTGTTTGTTGCACATTTTCTTTCTTTGTAAATGTGAGGAAAATGTTTTCGAAAACAGTTTTTTGTTGAGAGAAAAATCTAGAAAATTCTGGATCTGTGAATGTTTTTTCCACATTGTGGTTCAAGGCTTTTCATACATGAGTATGAATGAACAAAAATTAGTTTAGAAATTTTAAGTAAAATAAATAAATAAATAAATACAGAAAGAAAGAAAGAAAAAAAGAAAGAATGAATGAATTAATGAATATGTTGAACATCAGACTACATTACCAGCTGTGCTTGTCACTGGTGCGACTGTTGTAACAGTGCTGCTGATGTTAGTAACAACTGAAAAAAAAAAAAAAGCAATGACTGATGATTATTAATGAATCAGCAATGCAACACAAATAATACAAAGAGCTCATGTGAACATAATCACCTGCACAGTATGCTGAATTACACAGAGTTGGTCTAACCAGCTCATAGACATAATAATTGTCTGGACAGGCTTTGACTTTAATGGGAAAAGACCCGTAATAGCAGCAGTAACTGTCACCATCACCACAGACATCTCGAGTGACGACTCCATCCTGTACTGTTGGGTGTCCACCATAAATCCACAGTGCGATATTAGTGCCACAGTGACCATATATAACACACGTGTCTGGGATCTGAGCGCTCACATTGTTAATGAAGAGACGATACCAGCCGCTCCAGCTGACTGACACATCACAATTACTTCCTGAACCATATGTATTATTGGTGGATCTCCATGGATTGTCCAGCACAGTGTAGCTGTAGCAGGGGTCAACAGAAGGATACACTGCAAAATAAATAAATAAATAAATAAATAAATAGTTTAAGAAATAAAAACATGTTGAATTAAAAGCATAGATAATCTCATTTCAAAAATACAATGGAAATTCAGTTGTAAATTACCGTAAAGCACAAAGCAGAAAGTTAAACAACAACAACAACAAATATTTATGGTGTGTTAATAATGTGATTACATTATCACTGCATGTGAACTTACTTCATTTAAGTCAAATAAACAAAGAATATTTCTTGACAAACTAAACACTGCTCTACTTTGTGTATCTGAAACTAATTAAACCTAAAAACACAAACTTAACTCAAACCTTTCTGAGTTCATCACAGCATCAGCAGCTACACAGTTACTGACTTATAAATAAAGCAACATGCAGCAATTTATTAATTATTTTCTCTCACAAGCAGAAAATGTGGCTTTTTAGGTCTGTTGCGTGAAAAGTTAATCTTAAGTGTTACAGGTTTTCCTCTGAGGGTGATTGAGACGATTGTGAAAGTGGCTTCAACACACTGTGCATATGATACAGTTGAGGTCAAAAGTTTACATACACCTTTCAGAATCTGCAAAATGTTCATTATTTTACCAAAATAAGAGGGATCATACAAAATGCATGTTATTGTTTATTTAGTACCTGAATAAGATATTTCACGTAGAATAAGTTTACATATAGTCCACAAAAGAAAATAATAGTTGAATTTATAAAAGTGACCCTGTTCAAAAGTTTACATACACTTGATTCTTAATACTGTGTTGTTACCTGAATGATCCACAGCTGTGTTTGTTTGTTTAGTGATAGTTTTTCATGAGTCCCTTGTTTGTCCTGAACAGTTAAACTGTCTGCTGTTCTTCAGAAAAATCCTTCAGGTCCCACAAATTCTTTGGTTTTCCAGCATTTTTGTGTATTTGAACCCTTTCCAGCAATGACTGTATGATTTTGAGATCCATCTTTTCACACTGAGCACAACTGAGGGACTCATATGCAACTATTACAGAAGGTTCAAACACTCACTGATGTTTCAGAAGAAAACATTATGTATTAAGAGCGGGGGGTGGAAACCTTTGAACAGAATGAAGATGTGTACATTTTTCTTATTTTGCTTAAATATCATATTTTTTTCATTTAGTGCTATACATCAGAAGCTACAGAAGATACTTAAATGTTTCCCCGAAGACAAAATAATTTAAATTTACCCTGATCTTCAACTTAATGCATCGTGTTTCCTTTTGGAGTATCAGTGTGAGTGAACCTTCTGAGCGTTTGAATCTTCTGTAATAGTTGCATATGAGTCCCTCAGTTCTCCTCAGTGTGAAAAGATGGATCTCAAAATCATACAGTCATTGTTGGAAAGGGTTCAAATACACAAAAATGCTGGAAAATTCTAACAATAATATGAAATTTATACATGTATGCAAAAAAAAAAAAAGAATCTGAACAGAGCTGAATTAATGTCACTATTGTCTAAGCTGCATCTCTATTGTATAAAGCGTGACTTGACTAGACAAGCACATTTCCTCACACATCTGTTCTATAGTACAGATCTGCACATAAATCAGGCCAGAAAATAAGTCAATAGAGACACAGTGTGTTACATTACCAGTTGAGATGGTCGCTGGTGTGACGGCTGTAGAGCTGGAGTTAATGCTGCGAACAACTGAAAGTTTGGATGAATAGTGATTAATGAAAAGAGACACAAATATCATGAATGTGTAGAAAGAGCTCATGTGAATATAATCACCTGCACAGTATGCTGAATTGCACCGAATTGGTCTAACCAGCTCATAGACATAATAATTGTCTGGACAGGCTTTGACTTTAATGGGGTAAGACCCGTAACCACAGCAGTAATTGTTAGCATGACTACAGAGATCTCGAGTGACGACTCCATCCTGTACTGTTGGGTGTCCACCATGAATCCACAGTGCGATATTAGTGCCACAGTGACCATATGTAACACACGTGTCTGGGATCTGAGCGTTCACATTGTTAATGAAGAGACGATACCAGCCACTCCAGGTGACTGACTGATCACAATTACTGCCTGAACCATAATTAGTGGATCTCCATGGATTGTCCAGCACAGTGTAGTTGTAGCAGGGGTCAGCAGAGGTATATGCTGTAATTACAATATTTATTTTTTAGCATTAGACAAATAACTTGTGTGATACAGTACAAATGAACATTACTAGCAGCCGTTCTCATACAGTCTCACAGCACAATACATTATCAACTGACTCACTGACAGTTACACAGGCCAAGACATCTAATGAAAAAAAAAAAAAGTTAATAAACACAAATGAATTCACATTGCAAAGGGTGCAACATGTGTAATATCAGACAGCTGATCAAATACAAACATTAAACAGCAGTGTCATGATTTTACTTAAAGGAGAAGTTTAAAAAACTATCTAGAAAGACTGAATTTTTTAAAACTGACAATAGAAATGGCATTTCAACTGCACTTATAGAAATAATGATCAAGATATTCTTCCATGAAAGAAAGACACTCTTACAAGTTTGGAACAACACTGAGTAAAACAGTTAAAAAAAGGTTACTGCTATAAATCAAGCAACCACCCCAAGTACAACACATTACTGTCACAGTCCAGGCATTTGAATGAAAGCAGTATTAAATGATTAAAACTGTCTGCGGTGGAAAGTTCATGCGGTAAGAGGACAGAGTTACAATTAGCCATTTTAAGGCTTGAAAAAGTTAATAATTAATTAATAATTTTATTATCAAAGATGAGTTCAAGAGATTACATTACTGACTAATTTGAGTTATTCATTTTGTTTTAAGAGAAAACAAAAACAAAAAACAAAAAAACAAAAAAAAAACAACAAAAACAAAACTGACCCTAACTTACACAAATGTGTTAGTGACTGCATGAATTTTGGGGTTTGGGTCCAGTCCAACAAATTCAATAAGCAAAAAAAAAAAAAAAAAAAAACCACTGACAAGGAGAAGAAGTAAATCAGAAAGAATTTGAAAGAGTTCAGTCGACTGAAGATTCAAGAACAGTTTTCTATGCTGAACAAATCAGAACAAATATAACAGGAGTCATGCAACTATATATATATATAGAACAAATATATTGAGTCATGCAACTCAAATATCACAATTAAATAAGATCAACATACAGTACAAATGTTTGTGAAACTGATCAAGATACATGAAGTAGTGCATTCATGTTAAAAAACAAAAGCAACAAGCAAAACTCAGTTTATACTTACACATCATAACAGAGATCAGCACTCTTATAAAACCTGTCATTAAATATAAAGAAATAAAATCCTACATTCATCATGTGACCACAGTTTTTGTTATAAATGCTAATCTATTAATACATACATACTCACCTGTCTGAAAGGAAGCCATTGTTTTGACAGTCCACTGTTATTTATCTTCGTCTAAAAGGCATTTCAGGAGGGTGGGGTTAATTAACTTTGCTGTTGCCTTCAGTTTGTCATTTTTTTGTCACACTTTTACACTGCATTTATACATTTAAATGTTAAAAATTAGTTATAAATGAACAGAGGATGAAGAATGAAAGGATTCTCTAGTAGATATTACCAGTGTCAGTGGTAACACATTACAAGTAAAGCAGTTTACATAATCAGATTACTTTTTCCAAAGTACTTTTACTTTTTAAGTAAATTGTAAAGTAACACATTACAACATAAAAAAAAAAAAAAAATCTAATTTGCATTTCAAATAAGTTATGCAAGTTTTCCCATTTTATTCACTTCATTCTGAGGCTTAAATGTGAAAAAGCCTTTATAGATGCCAAAAAAATGATTTTTTTTTTTTTTAATTATTGTTATTTAAAAAATAAATAAACAAGCTCAGTCAAGGTGATAAAAGTAATGCAAAAGTAACACATTACTTTCCATAAAAAGTAATTAAGTAACAGAATTAGTTACTTTTTTATGGAGTAATGCACTACTTTTAAAAGTAACTTTCCCCAACACTGAACAGGAGTCTTAGAATAATAGAATAGTAATAATATCATCACACATGAAAATTGGTGTACATTTGCAAATAATCTGGAGTAATTCATAAAGATTTATACATTCTTAAATGTGTCAAAGGACTTACAGTAAGAGCCTAAATTGCTCAACTATAACTACACACGAATCAGTCTATGATCACACACATTAACACATGCTGCAGTCTGTTTTTCTAAATTTTTTTATTAAGTTTTGCACACATATAAAGTGTATTTCCTCAGTTACACAATGAAACGGAATGTCTGATACAAAAAAACAAAAAAAACAAAAAACAAAAAACAAAACAAACGAGAAACAAAACAAATCAACAGCAACAAAACCCCACCCGCAACCCCTCCCAAAGGCCACACACAAATCAAATAAATACCTACATAAATAAACAAAAATATGGTCTAGTCAAAAGGTCCCCTACAAAGTCTCTAAAGAGAAGGTCCAGATGTTACATTAACATTCTCAATAGTACCCAGTACAGGGCTCCATATTTTATAAAAGGATCTCAATGATCCTTTGGAAGAGTATCTGATTTTCTCAAGGTGGATGCATTGTAATACCTCTTGTATCCACTCCCCATGTGAAGGGGGAGAGGCATGTTTCCATTTAAGAAGGATGGCACGCCTAGCTAACAAAGTGGTAAAGGCAATGACACAGCGCACTGTGGGTGATACACCTGAAGCTGGGAGAAGGCCAAACAAAACAGTCAATGCATTAGGGGCAATGGTGGTGTTGAGGGCCTGTGCAAGTGTGCTAAAAATGTCTGACCAATAGTTTATCAGCCTCGGGCAAGACCAGAACATATGAAAATGATCAGCTGGAGATTGTTTGCATCTGTTGCACTCATCACTTCTGTTAGGAAATATTTTAGCCAATTTAGCGTTAATGAAGTGAGCTCTATGAAGCACTTCACATTGTATTAAAGTATGTCTAGCACAGATAGATGAAGAATGAATTAAACCAAGAATGTTCTCCCACTGTTCTTCAGATGCCCAAATGTGAATGCCCAAATCCTGCTCCCAGGTTTGTTTAAGAAAATCAACTGGAGACATAACTTTTAAGTAAAGGGAAATAAAGGGAAATAACTTTTTAATAAAGTGCCTCACTTGAAAAAAACAAAAAAGATGACTATTAGGAAGATTAAATTTGATTGATAAAGCGGAGAAAGAAGAGAAAATATCTTTTTCATACAGGTCATTCAATGTACAAAGACCCTTACTTGCCCAAATACTGAAGACATGATCTGAAAGGGATGGGGGAAATAAAATAATTATTTAAAATTGGCATGTAAATCGAGGCTTTGTGCAAGCCAAATTGTTTCCTGAATTGAAGCCAAATCTTAATCGTGTTAATAACTACTGGATTACTTAAAATTTTGTGAACCTCAAGAGGAAGCTGAGAACAGATATTGGAAATTAAGGAATGAGAAGAAGATATCTCTATGTGCAACCAGGGTGGGCTAGTGGCACAACACCTAAGGCTGACCCAATAGAGTAATTTAGTAACATTACAAGCCCAGAAGTAATATCGAAAGTTTGGAAGTGCTAAGCCCCCTTCAGATGTGGGATGCTGGAGAACTGATTTTCTGATACGAACTGGCTTATTACTCCAAAGGAACCCATTTGATTGCTTGTCTAAATTAGTAAAGAAGGATTTATTAATACAGACTGGGACATGCTGAAAAAGGTACAAGAATTTTGGCAAGATAATAATTTTAATCAGATTGACTCGACCTATTTGTCCAAAAGTGGTATAAAATTCTTAAAAAACAAATCTTTAAATGAATTGGTTATAAATATGCCGAGAAATTTAAACCCATCCAAAGCTAACTTAAAGGGGAATGAAGAGATAGGAAGAGATTTAGCCATTTGATTTAAGAAAAATAACTCACTTTTTTGAAAATTTAACTTATACCCTGAAAGGCGTCCAAACTGGTCCAGAATATTTAGTATAGGAGGAAGAGAATCTAAAGGGTCAGAAACAGTATTGAGAAAGGCCAATGAAAATTGGGTGTGCAGATTTGCATAGCTGACCACGCCCCGGACATCCGGGTATAAATAGGGCAGCGTGTGCATCTGCTCACTCGTTCTGATTCTGAGGAGCCGAGCGTCTCAGCTCACTCAGAGGCGGACCAGAGATGTGGCATGGGAGACACAACGTCTCCGTTCCCTCCATCAGGGAACGAGGGTTACCATACGTAACCGAGACGTTCCCTATCTGTCGTACACTCCGAGTTGTGTCGAGTAGTGTACGACACTAGGGGTCCCCGTAAAAACACGCCACATGTCTGACCGCGTCACGAGAGACAAGTGCAGAAGTAACAGGGCAACGTGTAACGTAAGTGCAGCTCACCTCCTCCGTGACCATCCAACGTCCAAGGACTGACCTGTACAACGGGGTCCTGCAGCCGGGCCTCCCTCAAGGGCGGCTGAGTGTCTTGAGATCGTTGGGAAAATGCCTGCTCCCGAAGGAAAGACATTACGGAGTTCACAACCTGCCCGACAGGGGGGGTTTAAGTGACATAGTTAGACATGGGACCTGAGGTGGGTCTCACACCCGGGAAGACAGCCAGACTCAGATCCTAGAGAACCTGTTCTCAGGGGAAAACACCGCACCACAAGAGTTATAGGTGGAAATACACATATGGGGCCACATAAGGGGCCACTACATATGGGGCACAATCCAATCAAAATAAGGGAAGTCATACCTTGTGAAGGGATTCCATAGCGAGTTTCTCCGCTAAACTCCGCCATGTGCAGAAGTGCCAAAGATGGAGATGGTGTCCAGGGTTCGCATCAGGAAACCTACTGAAACTCAGAAGCGTAATCACCATTAGGGGAAGCGCTTTATGCAAGCTCTACACCAACCAGTGTGCTGAGTCAAGAGTTAGCAATCAAGACTCTAGCTGACACTGGTTCCGTGCGCAAATTATAAAATCTGGCAAATGTGTTAGGTGTAGCCCAACCCGCAGCTCTACAGATGTCTGTTAATGAGGCCCCATTCGCCAGGGCTGCTGAGGCAGCGATGCCCCTGGTTGAGTGGGCTCTTACCTCCAGAGGGCAGGGTAGGCCTCTGGCCAGGTAGGCCATACGGATCGCGTTTACCAGCCAATGGGAGATCCTCTGCTTGGAGACAGCTTTCCCCTTCTGCTGTCCTCCGTAACAAACAAAGAGCTGCTCCGAACGTCTGAAGGGCTGCGTTCGTTACATGTAGATGCGCAGGGCACGGACTGGGCATAACAAGGTCAGGTTGGGGTCATCTTCCTGGGAAGAGAGAGCTTGCAAGGCCACTACCTGATCTCTGAAAGGAGTGGTGGGGACCTTGGGCACATATCCAGGCCGGGGTCTCAAGACAACGTGAGAATCCGCTGGTCCGAATTCCAGGCACGAACTGTTCACGGAGAGGGCTTGGAGGTCTCCCACTCTTTTGATGGAAGTGAGAGCAGTCAAAAGAGCCGTCTTGAAGGAGAGAGCATCGAGTTCGACTGACTGAAGGGGCTCGAATGGATCTTGTTGTAGACCTTGGAGAACCACAGCAAGATCCCAAGAGGGGATGAGATGCGACCGAGGAGGGTTCAGCCTCCGGGCTCCTCTAAGAAACCTGATTATCAAATCGTGTTTCCCCACCGATCTGCCCCCCACCAAGTCATGGTTAGCTGCTATAGCTGCGACATGAACCTTGAGTGTTGAGGCAGACAGGTGCCTGTCCAGCCCTTCTTGAAGGAAGGATAACACTGATTTGATGCCACAGCTCCGTGGGTCCTTCCCGTGAGAAGAACACCAGTTAACAAAGATGCGCCATTTTAGGTCATACAGCCGTCTGGTAGAGGGGGCTCTTGCCTGTAGAAGTGTGTTTACCACTGAAGGTGAAAGGTCTCTGAAGTCCTCCTGGTCGCGTCCAGGGACCAAAGGTGGAGGTTCCAAAGATCGGGGCGCGGGTGCCAAATTGTGCCCTTCCCCTGAGAAAGGAGGTCCTTCCTCAGAGGAATGCGCCAGGGAGGGGCTGATGCCAGGAGCACCAGGTCCGAGAACCAGGTTCTGTTGGGCCAGAAGGGGGCTACCAAGAGAATCTGTTCCTTGTCCTCCCTGACTTTGCACAAGGTTTGTGCGATGAGGCTCACTGGGGGAAACGCATACTTGAGCCGGCCCCTCGGCCAACTGTGTGCCAGTGCGTCTATACCGAGGGGGGCCTCGGTTAGCCCGTACTATAACTGGCAGTGAGTGGATTCCGGTGAGGCAAAGAGGTCTACTTGTGCCTGGCCGAATCGATCCCAAATCAGTTGGACCGACTGGGGGTGGAGCCTCCACTCGCCTCCGAGCGAAACCTGTCGTGACAGGGAATCGGCCATGCGATTGGCTTCGCCCGGAATGTGAGTGGCTCGTAGAGACTTGAGTCTGCGTTGACTCCAGAGCAACAGGTGGCGGGCTAGTTGTGACATGCGAAAGGAGCGTACACCGCCCTGGTGGTTGATGTAGGCCACAGTCGCAGTGTTGTTGGACCTGACCAACACGTGCTTGCCCTGAATCATAGGTCGGAACCTCCTCAGGGCCAGGAGCACTGCCAACAACTCCAGACAATTTATGTGCCAAAACAGTCGGGGGCCTGTCCAGACCCCGGAAGCTGCCTGCCCATTGCAGGTGGCACCCCAGCCTGTCTTGGAAGCATCCGTAGTGACAACGATGCGTCTGGACACCTGTTCCAGGGGAACTCCTGACCGTAGGAACATAATGTCTGTCCAAGGACTGAGTGTCTGGCGACACGATGGTGTGATGTTTACTCGAAATGTGCCTCGATGCCACGCCCACCTGGGGACTCGAGTATGAAGCCAGTGCTGCAGCGGTCTCATGTGCATCAAACCCAGTGGCGTGACCGCGGCTGAGGATGCCATGTGCCCTAGGAGCCTCTGAACCTGTTTTAGGGGGACCGCTGACCCGCATCTGAGTGTTGCTACACACCTCAGAACTGACTGTGCACGCTCCGGGGAGAGACGCGCAGACATACTGACCGAGTCCAGCTCTACACCGAGAAAAGAGATCCTCTGTGCCGGGGAGAGTTTGCTCTTTTCCCAGTTGACCCGAAGTCCCAACTGAGCCAAATGGTTGAGAACCATGTCCCTGTGTGCGCAAACCAAATCCCACGAGTGAGCTAGGATCAGCCAGTCGTCGAGATAATTGAGAATGCGTATGCCCATTTCCCTGAGGCGGTAAAGGGCGGCCTCCGCTACCTTCGTAAAGACCCGGGGCGACAGGGAGAGGCCGAAGGGAGAACCTTGTACTGATATGCCCGTCCTTCGAAGGCAAACCGCAAGAACGGCCTGTGTCTTGGGAGGATTGAGACATGAAAGTACGCGTCCTTCAGGTCTATGGCCACAAACCAATCTTGAACTCTGACACACGTGAGAATGTGCTTGAGGGTTAACATCTTGAACGGGAGCTTGAGCAGGGCCTGATTCAAGACCCTCAGATCCAAGATTGGTCTGAGACCACCACCCTTCTTGGGTACAATGAAGTAGGGGCTGTAGAACCCTTCCTTCATCTCGGCTGAGGGGACAGTTTCTATCGCACCCTTCGCCAGAAGGACTGCGATCTCCGCCCGAAGAACCGCGGGGTTGGGGCCCTGGACCGACGTAGTGAGAACACCACGGAACTTGGGCGGACGCCGTGCAAACTGGATGGCATAGCCGAGCCGAATGGTCCTGAGGAGCCAGCGGGAAGGATTGGGGAGATTTAACCAATCCGAAAAGTTCTCCGCTAAGGGTCTCAGAGGAGTTACATTCGGTGCACCAAGGGTGGGGGTACTGTCGCTGGGAAAGCAGTGTGTGGCCGGAGGTGAGAAGCCCCGAACCACACTGGCTGCTCTGCCCAGGGAGTCCGATCCGTGAGAGCTGTGCAGAAGATCTGCCCGAGAGGGGAGATCGTCTGAACGAGCTCGTTGTTCCAGAGCATACGGGGGCACAGGTGTTGTGCGACCGTATGTTTCTGAAAATGGAAACAGCATCCGACCGTCGAGTAGAGGGTCGGAGGTGCTGTATATTGCGCCCAGAGAAGAAGGAAATTGCTCTTTTATTGACCATGTGGTGGCCGTCTGCCGAGTGGCAGACAGCCGGGTAGAAGCTGAATCCAGCGCTCGTCCCCTCGTCGAGTGGGGATCCGGACAGGTCAGATGATCCTCCTTCCCTGGGCTGCTCGTCTCAGGAATGCTTCGAAGCCTGACGTGGGTTCTTAGTGGCCTGAGGACGGGCTGGCGGTGCCACCTTCCTACGAGTGCTGGACCGTTGGACGGGTCTGGCTGCAGGACCGGCAGGTTGCGGGCCCTGAGCCACCCTCGTAGGGGGTCTTCCTCGGCGGGGGGCAGGCGGAGGTTGCTGCGTCGGCTGAGCTGGGCCAGTGCTCGCTGCACGCCGAGGCAGGATGTGTTTAATGGCCTCCGTCTGCTGCTTCACCGTGGAGAACTGCTGGGCAAATTCTTCCACGGTTTCGCCGAAGAGACCAGCCTGGGAAATGGGAGCGTCAAGAAAGCGAGCTTTCTCGGCGTCTCGCATCTCGGCCAGGTTTAGCCATAGGTGGCACTCCTGGACCACCATAGTGGACATCGCCCTCCCCAGAGCTTGCGCCGTAACCTTCGTAGCTCGAAGAGCATAGTCGGTCGCAGAGCGCAGCTCGTGCAACAGCTCTGGGTCAGGAACACCCTCATGCAGGTCTTTGAGAACCTTAGCCTGATAGACCTGCAAAATCGCCATAGCGTGTAAGGCGGACGCAGCTTGCCCAGAGGCCGCATAAGCCTTCGCTACAAGCGCAGACGAAAACTTACAAGCCCTGGACGGGAGTCTCGGGCGGCCCCTCCAGGAGGCGGCGTTTTGCGGGCACAAGTGCATCGCAATCGCTCTCTCCACCTGGGGAACCTCCGTATACCCCCTCGCTGGACTGCCATCGAGGGTGGTGAGGGACGGGAGATAGCGTGCCGTGAACGAGCCGACAGAGGGGCTTTCCACGACTTCGTTAACTCCTCATGCACTTCCGGGAAAAACGGGACCGGGGAGGAACGTGGCCTGGAGTCACGTCCGCTGCCCAGGAACCAGTCATCCAGCCTTGAAGGCTCAGGGCTGGGCGGGGGAACCCACACAACCCCAATCTCCTTGGCTGCCCGTTTTAGTGCGGCGGCCATTTCGGCATCTGCCACAGACTGAGACTCTCTCGCCGGAGCGGTAAGTTCAGCCGTGACGTCAGCCTCTGACGGCTCTCCCTCCGATGCTACAGACCCTGCCTTTTCCTCAGCAGGAGCCCCGAACAAAAGATCCAGCCCATACTGAGACGAGCTTTCAAAATCGTCCAGAGACTCCATCGGTGGACACACAGGGTGAACGGTTTGCGAGGACGTACCCGGCAAAGCATCGTTCAAACCCTGCCGCTCTTCTTCAACGCACATCGCTGCGGCCTCGTACACGGAAGTAGAAGGACCGGAGCGGGAAGCAGTTGAATGGCGCCGCGGCTTCTTCGAAAAGAACGCGGCTCGTGAGCGGAGCGTGCCCAAGGGCATGTCCTCGCAGTTCTGACAACCTCCCTCAGCGAACGCTGCTTCAGCATGCTCACGCCCCCAGCACTGAACACAGCGATCGTGCCGATCGTTAGGGGAAAGGTAGAATCCGCAACCAGTTGGACACGGACGGAAAGGCATAGTGAAACACACAATCTGCCCATGGAGCTCTTTTAGAGAAAATTTGCTCAATTAGAGGAAAGTCTTCTCCTGAAGATCGCCGTCGACGCACCCAGGGGAACTCTCACAACACGAGCCGTGTCAGAGAGGGAGAGACCGCTGTCTGTGCCGTAGATCCAACGACGAGAGAGGTGAATGTTGCCGCTTCTCACACAGAGACGCTGCATTCGGCTCCGAAGAACAGAACGAGTGAGCAGATGCAACATCGCCACCATTTAGTACCCGACGTCCGGCGGTCAGCTATGCAAACCCAACTTCTCATTGGCCTTTCTCAATACCGTCAGAGGTGTTTTGGGCCTCGTTGGCGATTTCCTAGTGTCGCATACACCACTGACACAACCGAGCGCAAATGGTTAGATAGTAAACATACATCAACAAATCATCCGCGTAAAGAGAAAAGTTTATGAACCTGGCCATGGCAGACAATGCCTTTAAATACATCATGACTACAAAGCCAGATGGCCAAAGGTTCAATAGCTACATTAAATAACAAGGGTGAAAGTGGACACCCTTGATGTGTCCCCCGTTGGAGCAAAAAGGGTAGCGTACGAACACCATTGGTATGCACTGAGGCAGATGGGAAAGCATAAATTAGTCGAATCCAAGAAATGAAATTAGGGTCAAATCCAAATTTACCTAATGCACAGAACAGGTATTCCCACTCCACCCTATCAAACGCTTTCTCTGCATCCAGTGAAATTACAACTTCAGGGGTAGTGGTTGAAGGAGAGAAAATGATGTTAAGTAATCTTCTAGTATTAAAAAAGGAATGTCTTCCTGATGTAAAGCCAGTTTGGTCTAAAGAAATTATAGATGGCATGACATTTTGAAGGCGAAGAGAAAGAACTTTGGCTAAAATCTTACAATCTACGTTTAGCAGAGAAATTAGTCGATATTTACTGCAGGATGCAGGGTCCTTGTCCTTTTTCAAAAGCAAGGATATGGAAGCAGAGTACAAAGTTGCTGGCAGTTTACCTTTTTGAAAAGAATCATTATACATCCTCACTAAGATTGGGACTAGTAAATTAGAATATGCTTGTAAACCCAATTGTAAACCCATCAGGGCCTGGGGATTTCCCATTTTGCATTGATGTAATAGCTTCTTGGACCTCCTGAGGGGAAATGGGGCTATCTAGTTGTATAGCCATGTCTTCATTAATTTTAGGGTAATTTAAAGAATCTAAAGGGTTGGGGCTATCTGCTAAAGCTGAAGGGTACTCGGATGTATAAAGGTTAATGTAGAAGTCTAAAAA